>JASPKZ010003044.1:4937500-4965000 GCA_030220185.1 Diploptera punctata | reverse complement strand
TAACTGTTTAACATTATACATTTAAAATATCTCTATCAAATGAAAGCGCAATTTATTTGCTTTTGTAAAGTGCTTTTACTTGGGGTTTTTGAATAATGTGATTTTTACATAGCAGGTTTACCAGTCCTTCATAAAATTCCCAACTAGGAGGACCAGAGTTTGATTTTGGAGTGACTCTCCTAGATGGCTGCTTTCGGATAGAAACCGCAGAAATAACATTTCTGAGAGCAGTGGCAGGTTATGAATTAATAGATAACAAAATAAATTATATAAGGCAGGGATTAAATATATTTAACTTACCATTAAAACAAAAATAGTTGAATTTAAAACAAAATTAGCAGACTAATTAAACTGGTAACCAAGAATTAACATAGCAAAAACAGGCACCATTATACAGTGACTAAGAATTAGACAAGATGGATGGATTAAAATAGATAGTATTTTGGAGGCGGAATAAGCAGAAACTCCAAAATCTTAATTAGAAAAAGAAGAAAGAATTGATACTTTAAATAGCTATATTCTTATCAGGAAAAATCGGTAATCATTATACATGATACAATTTTATATAAAAAATTATTATTTATTATGGGTCTCAACATTGACATTACTGTAATCTATATACTATTTATTCATTCAAAATTACTTTTTTAAGAGATTGAACATTGGGGCCATTTTTTAAAAGTGAAATATTGATTTTTTTTATTTATTCTAATAACAGTACTTTTAAAAAAACTTATGTTATTATTCAGTTTGTTTCTGCTCCTGAGTATCTACCATTTTTTAGTCTTCCTTTAACCCAGAGAAACATATCAAATGGCTCTTTTGTACACTTCTCATAACTCACACAGTATACACAGGGATATTTAATATAAGCCTAAATAAAGAAAAGGAATTTAACCTGTCGAGTTTTATGGAGGAGATTTTTAACTGAAAGATGAACTCTTAATGTTTTTTTCTATGCCACCGTGTCACCTGTGAATATTCGATGAAGAACAAGTGACTGCTAGCGTCATGTTGGCCATGTGATAACACACTTTCCCGCCAGAGACAATTGCCAACATGTTTACTCACATATAAAGGGTCTATCCCAGGAGTCCACCTATATTAGTCAGCACATTAGGTGAGAAAATGGGCAAGATAGTGTTATATGGGCAAGATGAGAAAATAAGCGAGTTAGTACGCCAGATTAGTTCAGCGTTCACTAATTTGTTTACAGATTTTTGTGATAAATTGGCTACACTGTCTGAGCAATACTAGGAGGCTACATAATTTACATTGAAAATATGGTAATTCTAGGTTACTTTGAACAAAAAAAACTTCTCAGTTCATATTAAGGTATTTCTCGCATTTCATTTGTGGGAAATCAACATATATATTTATCATAGGTAGTTATTTACATACTGCAACAATAAATTGGGTGTTTTTGCGTTTTTATTTACACTTATGTAGGTAGCATGGTGGAATAGAATCCCCGATATCTTGAGCAATTGATGTAACTGTATTAAATGCATACGAAGTAAAATCTGTCTCCAGAATAAAATATTAGAGAGATATAATCAATTTTAATATCTTGGATAATATCTCTCTATCTGGGATGAAAAGGATATCCCTGAAAAAATACTAGTTATAATAAAAGTTTGAGAATTATTAATCAAGTTATGAAACCATCCCTTGTACAAAAAAAACACCAGATTACGTTTATATAACACTTTGGCTAGACCAGTGTTGACCTAAAAAGACAACATGAAAGCAGAATAACGGCTTGTGAATTGAGATTCATGCGCAGAACAGCGGGTTACACCAGATGGGATCGGAAAAGGAACACCGATATCTTAAAAGAATTGAAGACTACGCCAATTTTGGAATATATTAAACAGTACCAACTAAATTGGAAACACCATCTTGAAAGAATGAGTTCAAATCGGATCCGCAGAGCTGTTTATAATTATACACCAAGAGGACGAAGATCTCTGGGCCGTCCTATGAAACGCTGGAGGGAAAATTTTCTATCGGATCGTAACAGGCCTTGGCCTAATACTTGGAAGGAAGAAGAAGAAGAATATTTACTTACCATTTCAGAAGTCAGGTCCCAAGGATTTGCCGCAGTTTACATGTAGTAAATGAATTCCTCCTGAAAATATAAAAAAAACAAATTAAAACAAAAATATTGGACAGACTTATGTACAGTATGAGAAGAAATCATCATTTGTCACATTACTGCAGGTTGATAGGTAAAAGTGTAGGAGTGTATTTAGCAGATAAGTTCAAAGTGCTCACGTCTGAACTCTGACAAAGTTTATGACAAGTCTAATTAACCGTAAAGGAAGAGAACGCCCTTCCCAGACTGGATTCGGTATTCCATAATATAACCAGGATAACTTTAAAGCTGTATCCTTGAGAACAAGTGTTATGCGTCCGTTTATATCGGACCATTCAACTGATACGTCATAATATGCATAATAACTATAGTATGTTCAACACAACTAGATATGGTAACAAATTAACAGAAACATTTTCACCTCATCATCGTCATCCTCTCAAGTTATAGATCGGCCTCTGGTGGCTTGAAATGGTACCCGGCATTTACTAGGTGGTATACCGACATATCGTTTTCCTATTGAATATAACTTAGAATTTAAACATTTTGTAACGTGATGTTCTATATAGGAGTTGAAATAATAATAATAATAATAATAATAATAATAATAATAATAATAATAATAATAATAATAATAACAGCTTTATTTTACCTGGCAGAGTTAAGGCTTAAAGCCTTGTCTACTACTCAACCATGTTAAAAAATACAAAAATTATTCTTACATCTAAATTACAATAAACAAAAATATTACATGGTATAACTTCAATCATCATCATCATCTGCATTCATGGATTAGGTCTGTTGACCCGTTCCGACTTCAGCCCATCTCTTTCTAGGGTGCCTTTAGGTTTGTATTTTGTTATTTGTTTTGGATATCTACCTTCATTTATTCTGTCTATGTGTTGCTTCCATTTTTGTCTATATGTATTGCAAATATTTCAAGTTCCTGTCTTATTTCTGTGTTCTTGATTCTGTCTTCCTTAGTGCACCCTTTAACAGATCTCAAAAATTTCATTTCTGCCGCCGTTATCCTACTTAGATCTTGTTTTTTATGTATCCAGGCTTCTGATCCATACAGCAGTACCGGTACTGCCAATGTTTTATAAAATTTCAATTGGGTCTCTCTTGTTGTTTTATTATTTAGTGATCGTTTTATCGTACCACATATTCCCTGGAATTTTGCTATTTTATTAGTTATATCATTATCATAATTAAATGAAATGTCACATCCTAGATAATTGAGATGGTTCACCTGTTCTATGATTTTGTTTCCTATTACTATTTTGGATCTGATTTGATATTTCCCTTGGAATGCCATTACCTTAGTTTTTTTCTATGGATGTTTTGAGATTATATTGTTCACATATATTATGTAATTAAAAATATTCCTTTGAAGCTCGTGAAATAAATGAACTGAGAAGAGTATTATAAAATTAATCTAATATAACAATCATTAAGCTTTGTAAGAACTTTGTTTTTGTTGTGTTTTACATGTTTATAAACTAAATTCCACGGCGCTCGAGGCTTAGAAGACTCTTGGTCATTTTATTTGAATTTGTATTAGAGTTGTTGATGGAATCTTGGTTAAATTAATTTGCATACGCCAAACTGATTGAAAGTCTTTAATTGTTTATTCTTCAGTAGCGCATATAGGAAATGTAATTGGTGGTTTAATGACTTCAACTTATTGAGGATACTGTGGATCTTATATTTTAATAATTGCTCATGGACTATGTTCATCAGGTTTATTTTGTTTAGCTAATATTACGATTTGGATGACGAATATTAATAATTAATAAAGGTTTATTGAATTGCATGCCAAGTGTTTCTTTATGATGATTTTTATTAAGATCATGTAATGTAGCTACTTCGTTAATTACAGAGGTGAACGATCATTCAGCACGTATATGGTGACATGTGGTCACCATGCCAGTTCCCCCAGCCGTTATAGCTGGTTTTCTTAATCTGGAATCGCTACTTATTGTAGCTGCCCAAATTCCTCACGAAGCTGGATAGGGAACAGTCCCATATTGGCCAAAAATTCATTAGAAAATTTCTTTCATCCTCGATCTCTAAAAAAAGTATTAAATCCATCACAAATGGCGCAGTACGACGTTACCTATAAGTATTTATGGGGTTTATATATCAAGATATGTCAGGCGTGTTATGAAACGCTATGCAGTTGTGTCTTATGTATCTATTAATATTCCATTCCATTCTAATTCTGCCCGAGGGCAGGTCTTTTACTGCAATCATATCATTTTCATGCTATGCTTTGCAGCTTTACTAGGGAATTATAGGTGTGATAGCTTCCCTTTACTTTCCACACCCGTGAAGGATGATGATGATAATGATAAGGATGATGATTATGACCGGATGATTTTCGGGGACCGTTGGGCCCTAAGCTTCCTGACATTTGTCTTACAGGTGAGTAAAAACCTCGAGAAAACCTCACCCAGAAGCCTGTCCGGACCGGGAATCGAACCCGAGCCCGCTGCATGACAAGGCAGCACGGTACCTCGAGACTACAGCAGTGGACTCTATTAATATAAATACAGCAAATCACAATTAATAGGTATAATTAACTGAAGTAAAATAATCCACTACGCCTAATACAGATTGCCGAAATTATAGACCTATACACTTTAATTCCCCATCTTCAACGAATGCCGTCTCATAGAATTCCAAAAGCGATACTTCGCTACTGCACCAAAGGCAAAAGATCGCTGGGACGTCCAAAAAATTGCTGGATGGAAAATTACTTTTTGAGACCGTAACAGGCCACACGGCCTAATACTTGCATGGATGATGACGATGATACACTTTAATTCTAACTACAGGTTGAGAAAACTAGCTATAACGGCTGGGGGAGCCGACATGTTGAACACATGTCACCCTCACACTGGATAGATCATCATCTACTCCTGTGATTGACACATGTGTATGAGAGGCCAGCAGTCGGGTGGTAGGCTAAGGGCCGTCTAGGCCTGTCGCGCCATGGAAAAAAAATCTAACATTTAATGAATGTCTGTCGTAATACTAAGACGAGATATGAGATCCGATTAAACCCCTTACATTGAAGTAGGCCTATGTGAATAACAAGAATGCCGGCTGACCATGCCCTCGCACCATCACAGGGCCAGATAAAATTAAATGAAATGAAATTAATGAGAATGAATGTGGAGAAATGGAATGAAATTGTGGCAGGGAAAAATTGAAGAAACCCCGAGAAAAGATGCCCAGACTCCTTTTCTTCTACAACGAAACCCACATGCAATGACCGAGATGTGAACTCGAGACCCCAACGGTGAAAGGCGAGCGTCTAACCGCTTCAATACGGGTAGATAAATTTAAATTATTTCTGTAAAAAATTAAAATGGAACCTTAACTTCATTGCGTTCCTTGCATCAGGCACAATTATAAACTTACTGCATACAATTGTCATATCAGTATTCCGGAATATATTTAGAAATTTTAATTTCAATTTCATAATGTGGTGGATAACACCGTTTGGTCCAAAAATGAGCTCGTCATATTAATTAGGAGTAAAAAATTAGGTTTGATCTTGTGAGGTGCTAACTAAAGGTTTATAACAGGAATTTGTTTTATTAAATATCTGCTTAATATCAACACAAGTAGAGACTGGTTTTTATGTGGTATTAACCTATGAAATATGTACACGAAACCACAAAATATGTAATAAATATGTGACATCAAAACTATAAAGGTACGTTAAAAATGTTTAATTAATTACTTTATTTATTCTAATAGCGAAAACGTGAATTTCGTTTTTCCAAGGGGTAACGAATTTCTAAAATGCTTTTATAAAAATAAAGACGTGAAAAATGATTTATACAAATTGCAAACATAATACAAAATGCCGCATCAGATTAGGTACAATCCTTAAGTCTATCGTGGCACGAAAATGAGTAAATAACAAGATATTTTGCTATTTTGAGGAATTAGCAGTTTTTTTTTTTTTGTATACTGCGTAAAGGTCACTCGACATCACAAAAGTCATTGGAAAGTACTTAAGCAGATGGACGTGCCCGTTCAATGAAGATTTCACATACCTAATTTCTAATTTTTTTTATATGTAGTATTGACCGGAATATGTAAAAATGTAACGTGAGCATGAAATATAATGGTCCTAAGTAGCCCAATTCGTTAATATTTTTAACTTCTCACACTGATACATACCGAGGACAAATATTTAATTACATATAAATCTAGACTCTAATCATCACGAGATGCAACCAAAAACACAAAATGATAGCTATTAGATGCAAATTGTCCACCACTGTGGTCTCGAGGTAGCGTGCTACCTTGTAACGCAGCGGGTCGGGTTCGATTCTCGGTCGGGACGGGCTCCTGGGTGAGGTTTCTTTTCGGGTTTTTTCTCACCTATAAGACAAATGTCAGGAAGCTTGGGCCCAACGGTCCTCAAAAATCATCCGGCCATCATCATCCTTATCATTATCGTCAGCATCCTTCACCAGTGTGGAAAGCAACTGCCACACCTATAATTCCCTAGTAAAGCTGCAAAGCATAGTATGAAAATGATTATTGCAGTGAAAGACCTGCTCTGGGGCAGAATTACTATGGATGGAGATGCAAATTGCATTTTCTCAAAAGTAAGCTGTTGCTGAATATGATGTCTTGAATATACTGTAGTTTTGTAGTTTGTTACTTCGAGGAAGTTGAATTAGGATCTTCTCACAAACTGGTGTAATAAAATATTTAGATAGTTCGCTGAAGATGCTACATCCATTATATATATGACCACTTGTTTTATTCTTAGGTGTTAAAATCTCAGCTTACATTAGCATGTAGATACCGCACGGTACTAAATGAAACACATTGACATGTAGGCAACATGTTTGCTCAATCTTATACGGATATATACATATTCTGATATTTCACCAACTTTGCAATAACTGTAAATGTACGATTATTTTTAAATGTTATATTATATTTAAGATCTATAACAAGTGTTTACAACTGACAGTCCGCGAGGCCTTTACTTGTGACCTGGAAAATAAGTTTGGAAAATACATTAATTTATTAAAATATATTTTCTGTACAAAAGAAACGGAGAGCTCTGATTGCAGCAGATCAGCATATCATCTAATTAAAATTCCAATTATAGGCTATATCTACCTACAATGGCATGACAGCCCAATTCACAGTGATCCAGAAGGTCAAAAAACCGGCAAAAATTTAAATTTTTACTTTTCATTAGAGCGGAAAAACCTGAACAGTCATCTAAACAAATAAATGGGGTACCTATCTGTCAAATAAATTATTCTCTATACTAATTATCAGAACTAATTTTCGGGCCGCGAAGTTGTGCATCATAAAAAATGGAATTTTTATACCACATTTTGGACATATTATTAACACTTTTTGTGATAATTATTTTAATGCCTCTCGCTATAATTTTGTTAAATAGACATATACGTTCTTGCTAATGCACAGATAAAGAGCTCACATCTGTATTATAATAAAATTAATAACTTTTATTTCGGACTTGAAAAAACGAAAGTTATCTTGAGTTATAACGCTTTCGCCGCCATTTCCCACGACGATTTCTAAATCAAAGTGTAATTTAAAGTGTTGCTAAAACTGGCACGGGTGAAAACTTTAGCTACAGTTTGCTACTTTAGATTTACGCAGCACATTAATGAACTCGTGTTGTGCAGATAACGCGTGACCATGCCGCCCGTGAGCGTGTGTATGCTTGCATTCAGTACGGGAATCTGTCGCTACAATACCTAACAGCTGATTGCAGTAATGCAATGCCCATGAAAGTTCTTTAAGCTTGCAAATACCTCAACTTTCATACATATTATCCAGTTTGTTTGATTTGCGGTGGTATCTTACGGAATTATACAAATCTGGAAGGGAAATGTACGAAGTTCTCCGTGAAAATTAGGTGAAGGTCGGAATAATCAAACCAAACGTTTGTTTCAATTTGTATTAAATTTTATAAATATTGACAATATCACTGAATATTATGTTTAAAATATTCGTGTAGAGGTGACGCTATTCTGCAACAAAATACTTAACAAAAGTGAAAAGTATGAAGTGTTTTAATTCCTAGTTCATCTACCCCTACAGCTCTAAAAAGCAAAGAGGACGCCCTAGTGTCAGTATTGAAGATATTAGCGATAAAAGTAAAAAGCGAAAGACTGTAGAACTTCGACGTGAAAATCCGTTCAAAAAACTCCCTTTTGCAATTAAGGTACATTTAAAGGAACATGGAGAGGAAAAGACACCGGAACTAGTAAATGAAGCGGTCTTAAACAACTCCAACATGAGCAGGAAAAAACCCCTTCGAGTTTCGAAATCATCAAAATCACAACTCCAAGTAAAAGCTTACAATGAAAGTGAATTATTTCGTTAATTATTGAAGCTAATTTAAGCCAAAGACAATACAATATTATAAGAGCACAAGCAAAAGAAAGGCATGCTAATATCGATCAGACATTCAATCATATCCTTAAGTAAAGAACGTTGTTATCCTAGTAAGGATTCTTAGTGAATCTTTTGCAGATATGCAGTTTCAGAATTTGTTGGATCATACAACCTAGCGTATAGTTGCATTAAAATATCCAATTCATATATTATTATTATTATTATTATTATTATTATTATTATTATTATTATTATTATTATTATTTCGTTCATTTGCCCCTGTAATGGTGCGTCAGGCATGGTCGACCTGCACTATTGGCATTCAGAGGCCTCTATATATAGGGGCTCATCTCATCTCTCGACTCGACCCTGAGTTGGACACGAGTTGAGGATATTTATATTTACTTATTCATTTATTATTATCATTATTTTCTAAATGCATAAGTCTATTTGTGATTAGATTAATCTACTTTTCAAAGTATCTCCACAAATAAATTGTGTTTGTTAAATCAGTCATAACGAATACATTGCATATAACAACTAATTAAAGGCCCTCGAATCAAGTATGCAGATCCAGATTTTATTTTTACTCTTAAAATGGTTAATCTTACACAATGATTAGGAGCCCAAATAGTGACTTACAGATTTTTGCCGATTTTTCGCAATCTGGACCACTGTGGAATGTTAGGTCTCAGCCTCTCCTTTGTTAGGAGTTAGCAGACCAAGTTAATTTAGTTACTCGTATTTCCATAAAAATATCATGAATGGTGTGTGGTCAACATACCGACCCAATGAGACATCTAGTAGGTATTACTAGGATGAAAGAGATCTGAAAATTTTGCTTAGACGCCTTATTATTCAGGCTTAAGGATCATTTACTATTCTGAAAATCTTCAGACTCGGGACCCACTGCTTAAAATTCCTTCCGGAGACTTGCTCCTTGAATTTTTCCATCCTAAAAATATCCATCCACCCCGCTGGTTTTGAACCTGCGACCCTAAGGACCAGAGGCAAGAAACATAACCACTAGTTCATCGTGACCGACACATTCTAATTATATTTGGCCCAATAATTAAAAATATTATAGATACAGGGCTTAACAATAATAAAACTAGAAAAATAAATCGATTAATATTATGATTAATATGTATGCAATCGTCTCTTTTAGGAAATGAGTACCAGATAAATGTTTGGAGGTAAAGTGGCCGTCACGCAGGATGACAACCCAGCTGATATTAGTTAACTCCATGGTGTGACAGGCCTTCTATCCACATCATAGCCAGTATAGGGGTGACATTTGATCAGCATTTCGAAGTCCCTCAAAAGTTGTACCTGGTTTTCTAAACCTGGAGTAGCTATTTATTTTAGCTATCCAAATTCCTCACGATGCAGGGTGGGCATCGTTCCGATACTGGCCGAAATTCCTTGAGAAAATGTCTGGGGACTCGAACCAGTGCAAGTCCCTTAGCTCTGATTCAAGACATATCTTAAACCGCTCAGCTACGACGCATGACAACCAGGCTAACTTGTCGGGGGTCGATTATCTAGAAAGGTAGAGCCTTAACCCCCTACTACCTCAAGGACATCCTGAGGTATGTAGTTGGATTTCTTTTCCTCTCTTTGTATGTAAAAAAATTTAAAAAAATAGAGAAATTTTGTTTACTTTTTTAGACCACAAGTCATTCAATTCTATAATAATAATAGCAATAATAATAATAATAATAATAATAATAATAATAATAATAGTAATAATAATAATAAAAGTGTCATTTAACTATGTAAACTGTTGGATAAATGGTCAATGTCCTCTAGAGTATAGAAAACTATCTTACAACTCAAATTAAACCTGAAATCCTAGGAATGGACGAAGAATTCTTCATGAGAGGATGGCATTGTACTGCCATATCAGGGGAGCTTAACATGACTGGAAGAAGAACGCCAAGATGTTGTTGATTTGGGCACCTCCTGGTGAGGATAGAGACGTTTTCTTACCTGTGGGCGTGATAACCTTTGACCCAGGTCACCATTCCAGTCAGCACTTTGCGCCGAGTTTCGCCCACCCGTGTGATCAAACTTGAGACTTGCTTTTGTTACAGAATAACCTTGAAATGTTACATCCAGATGATTTTATTATACATCTGACATACAGCTTAATCCTCTCCTATTGTTGTCTCTGCTGCACTGACCAGAACAATCACATTTATTGTCCAAATTACCGGTTTAATGGCACAACATATGTTGACAGAGATTTTGATTCAATTTACTCCGCCTATTTTCTGAAAGAGACGTCATTTGTAAAGCTACAACCATGTTATCATGACTATAACGTACATGAAGAAACCCATAGGCCGATATACAAAAATTAACGACGATTTCTTCTTTCTTTTTACCAAATTCCGAAAAAAATGAAGCTATTGAGGTTGTTCTCATGAAACAATTTTTGATTTGTTTACACATCTTCATTGATCCTATCCAGTAACATACATCGAATAAAAACCACAAAAAATGTTTGTGTCAGGTTGAGAAAACATGATATAACGGCTGTTGGACCCGACAAGCTGACTATATGTCACCCAACATATATTGGTTGGATGAACCTCCCACTTCTGTGTTTAGTACATGAGAATGTGACGTCAGCAGCCGGCTGGTATGCTAAGGGCATTCTAGGCATATCACGCCATGGGTAAGTTTTTGTGTGTATGTGTCTTAACGCTCTGGTGGGCGTAACTTTTTCTTTTTCGAAACCAAACTCGGCATACAGCAATGAATTTAAAAACAAAGGTCGAATTGTTTGATCGGACCCTTAGGAGAAGGAGTTCATCAGAAACGAAAATTTAAAAATTGCGGTCGCAATCTTCGAGTTTTAGTAACGAAACTCAGTACTTGTTAACGAAATAAAACGAGGAATGTATTCTCCAAAAATCAGATAAATCCGACATTTAGAAGTGGGGGTTTATTTGAAATTCGAAATAAAAAAAACTTTCTCTGTGGTCCTACAAATTTAAATAATTGGCACGAGTAATTAGCGTTTCGCCAAGCAAAATCGGAACATAAATTCGACTTGCTGAAGTATTCGCTTATTTTACCCCGTTCCTGCGTATCCGGCATTTTCTCTTTTCATGTCTTCAACGTTCTTGAATACGAGATAAGAACATTACAACAATCTGAGTTTAGATGAGTGGCGTTCGCCATATTTTGGCCTATGACTAGAGATCCGTGAATCTAAGGAAAGATTCTGTTAATACGTTTTAGTAAATGCTAGAAACTTACCTCAATCACCCTGGTGTAATTTTAAAATGCGGAAGCTTTTCGGCCAGCGATCTATTTCTCCCCATGAAGATATCTTAGAGGAACGTTTAAGTGGACGGCAGTATTTTTTAATTTAAATGTATAGCAAATATATAAATGCCTATAGACCAGCCTCATGGGCTAGTGGTCAGAGTTTCAGACTATAGTTCATGAGATCCAGGGATCGACTCCCGGTCCGACCATAGGAATTTTTCCTTAAAGAAAATAATTTCTGTGGTTGCCCAATGTCTGAAATTTAGGTCAGTTTTGGGTTTAGAACTCTACTGGCGCTTCGTTGTCATTTATCATCTATCTTATCATTGCGGTAACGTAACTTCGCCTTACGGATGCCCCAACCTGAAAAAATGGATTACAGTTCCGCCAATACCAAAATACAACTTGGTGGCATTTAAAAAAAAGCCTATAACCAGTAAATTATAAAAATAAACTAAATTTTGAATATTGTTCATCACACGCAATGAGCATCACATATAGATAAAAGCAGAATAGAATTTTTGCATGAAGTTTTTGATAATAAGAGGAATTGGAATTAGGTGGTGGGATAACTTACAAAGTCGGCTACCGAAAAAAATTAAAAAAAACAGGTAACTTTTTATGGTAAACGTTTTGAGATGATATAAAAAAACTCCGTGGAATGCAGCAGAGTCATGTCGTACCCAATTTCAAGGGCATTCAGCTGAAGAAAAGTGATTGAGATGTAGTATGGAATGCGAGAAGCTATGACGACGTCACACAATCATATGAATGCAACCAGACAGTTCTGACGTATGCTTCAACAAATCTTCATACCAACTTGACAATAATAATAATAATAATAATAATAATAATAATAATAATAATAATACTTACTCACTGGCACTATCGAACCCGTAGGTTCATGGCCGCGCGGACATAAGCTCTCCATACATCCCTATCCTGAGCTAATGCTTTCCAATCATTCCCTGTATAATCTACTTCCCTCAAATCATAGTTAATGTTGTTCTCCCACCTCATTCTTGGTCTAGCAACTGGGCGTTTTCCCTCTGGCTTTCCTACAAGAATCTTCCATGCACGTCTTTCGATCCCCATACGTGCAACATGTCCTGCCCATCGCAGTCTACGAGACTTAACTGTTCTTATTATATCTGGCTTCCTATAAAGACCATGTAGTTCATTGTTATGTAGTCTTCTCCATTCACCTGTCTGTTCATCTCTCTTTGGTCCAAAAATTTTCCTAAGAACTTTATTCTCAAATACTCGTAATCTCCTTTCCTCCCTTAAAGTAAGAGTCCATGTTTCGCACCCATATAATATAACTGGTAGAATAATAGTTTTATATATTTTCAGCTTAACGTTTTTTGAAAGGAGTTGGGCATCAAAAGTCTCTGCAGTGCATAATAGCATGCATTTCCAGAATTGAGCCTATGTTTAATTTCCTTGTGCGTCTCATTCCTATTTGTGATTATTGTTCCTAGGTATTTGAATTCAGCCACTTCCTCAAAATTTCCCTCATTTGTCATTAGCTGTCCATTTCCATTATATACTGAATTTCTACCTGTGACCACATATTTAGTTTTACTGATATTTACTTCCAGTCCTAATTTCTTAGTGTTACTCAATAGTGTGTGCGTGTTGGCCTTTAGTATCTCCTCGCTATCGGCCAGTAGTACTACATCATCAGCATAAACTAACAGCTTATTAATACCATTCAGTTGTAAACCTTCCTCATTCTCTAAAGATTTAATGGCATGCTCTAGTACAAAATTAAATAGTAGAGGAGATAGTGCATCTCCTTGCTTCAACCCATTCTGGATTTCAAAAGTGTCTGAAAACTGTTTGCCTACACGCACCCTACTATTTGAGCCATTTAGACACATTCGTATAAGTCTAACTAACTTTTTAGGAATTCCGAACTCCAGCAGGATACTATATAACTTCTCCCTCTTAATTGAATCATATGCTTTTTTGAAGTCTACATATAGTTGATGTACAGTGCCATTATATTCCCATTTCTTTTCTAAAATCTGTCTTATACTAAAAATCTGATCTGTTGTAGACCTGTTTCTTCTAAATGCACATTGATGATCTCCTAGAATGTCATCAATGTAGGGAGTAAGTCTGCTTACTAATATATTTGTAAGAATTTTGTATGAAGTTGAAAGTAATGAGATGCCCCTGTAGTTGTTGCAATCAGTTTTATCTCCTTTCTTATAAATTGGTACGATAATTGATTCCTTCCATTCATCTGGAAGAGCTTCTTTTTCCCAAATCATACTAAGCAACCAGCGTATTTTGTCTATCAGTTTTTCTCCTCCTGATTTTATGAGTTCTGCTGGGATCTCATCTGAACCTGATGCTTTATACATCTTCAATTTTTCAATCGCCATTTCAACCTCTAATGCACTTGGCTCTGCGACTAGCATTTCTGCTGTCTGTAACTTATCCTCCTCAATGTCCTGTTCTGTATGTACATTTAATAGCTGATTAAAGTAACTTTTCCATCTATTTAATATACTCTTGGAATCTGCAATCATATCCCCATTTTCATTTCGAATTATGTTTGTTCTAGCCTGAAACCCTTTCTTCTCTATACTAATTCCCTGATATAATTCTCTAATGTTCCTATTTTTTGCATTCATTTCAAGATCATTAATCTTCTCTCTCAAATATTCCCTCTTTTTACTCTTTAGTAACTTAGTGGTTTCCCGTCTAATACTACCCAATTGCTCTAAATTTACCCCTCATTTGGCTCGTGTAACCATTTAATTTTTGCTAGTTTTCTTTTCTTTACAATGTCGGCACATTCCTCATCAAACCATTTCTTGTTTTGCCTCTTTTTTAAACAACCAATGCTTTCTGATGCTGAAAATTTAATAGTATCTCTTATAGCCCCCCATTCTTTATTTATATCAGGTTCTTCTTCGTTTGCCACATTGTCATCTGAAGATTCCAGTACTTCAAATCTATTAGCAATTTTGATTTGGTATTCTTGCCGCATTTCATCATTTCTCAAGTTTTTTAATTCATATTTTACAGAATCATATTTAGCATTCGTTCCTCTCATAAGCGATAGCCGTTGTCTGATTTTCACTCTGACCAGATGATGATCCGAATTGCAGTCTGTCCCTCTAACTGATCTAACATCAATGATGCTACTGTGCCAGCGTTTTATCCACTAATACATGATCTATCTGGTTCCGAGTTTCTCCATCTGGGGACGTCCAGGTGTATTTATGAATATCCTTATGCTGAAATGTTGTGCTCTTAACAATCAGATTCTTTGATGTGGCAAATGTGACTAATCTAACCCCGTTGTCGTTACTATCTTCATGAAGACTGAATTTGCCTATTGTTGGTTTGAATATATCTTCCCGCCCCACTTTTGCATTAAAATCTCCTAAAACAATTTTCATATGATATCGTGAAAGGCTATCAAATAAGCATTCTAATTCTTCATAGAACTCATCCTTGATCTTGTCATCTTTATCTTCTGTGGGGGCATGTACATTTACAATTATAAAATCATGTCGTTTACCCTTTAGAATTATGTATGATATCCTATCATTAACAAACTTAATATCTCGAATAATAATAATAATAATAATAATAATAATAATAATAATAATAATAATAATAATAATAAATTGCCGATGAAAAATTATACAATATTAAAGTGAACAAAAATAATTAATTAAACGTTCCTGAAATGATACAATTATAAGAAAACGAGTAGGCCTACTGTATATGTAACTTCTTTTTTTAACTAATAATATTACTAATGGACTTATACTGATGATAATGATAATAGTAATAATAATGATAATAATAATAATAATAATAATAATAATAATAATAATAATAATATATAATAAAATAATAATAATATATCAATGGATTAGCCCAATGTTGAGCTTTGCCCTCTTCTTTGTTAGGAGTTACTAAATCAAGTTAATTTAGTTACGTTTATTTATCCATAGATGTCATGAATTATATGCGGTCAACATACCGACTCAATGAGACATCTATCAGACAACTAAGGTATTATTAGTATTATGAGTTCGGTAAATTTTGTTTAGAAGCATTTTTATTCAGACTGAAGGATCTTTTACGAGCCTGAAAATCTTCAGAGTCCTGACCCAAGACTTAAAGTCCCTCCTCCTTAGATTTCTCCATCTTAAAAAATCCCATCGACCTGCGACCGTCGGACCAGAGACAAAGAGCAGCACAATCACTGGTCCACCGCGGACGACAATAATAATAATAATAATAATAATAATAATAATAATAAATAGTCTATTAATATTAACAACCCTACACGCAGGAGCAGTAGTAGTATTAGTAGTACATGGTCTATATTATACGCTGTACCTGCGCGAGCGGTGTTTTCACTCTCCACTACGAAGTCCGTATTAGCCGCACTCAACGCGCGAAAGGCTTCCCTGCTTCAACTATATAAAACACATTACATATACTGTTACAGTCATTAAGATCTGAGACTTACGCCTGGAGGGTAGGCACCCACAAAAATCTGGATGTCTCACAAGATGCCGATAACTCGGCGTATATTTAAACAGAACCACATCCTCCCTCAAAATAGTCGCTGTTGGCCGTTATGCACGTTTTCCAAAGTTGGTATAGCTGCTGGAGCACCGATGAAAGATGTTGGCAGTAACATCCCGTATGGTTTGTCTTGTGGCACTCATGGCCTCTTCGGAAGAATTAAATACACGCCCATGTAGGATTGTTTTCATGCGAGGAAAGAGAAAAAATCGCATGGCGCGAGATCAGGCGAGTACGGAAGGGTATGGCAAAACTGTCACCTGTTGCCTTGCAAAAATTCCTCTTGAACAAGGACAGAACGATGTACGCCAAAGCTGAGGTCGCTTACGGCGAATTGAATCGCGTAAATGGCCAAGGATCTCTTTCTAGCGGGGTTTGTTTTTAGTTGCACCTTCTGATATGAATTTCATGTGAACAATTCCATTTGAATCAAAAAACAGTTCAAGCATCACCTTGCCTTTTGACCTGTCTTGTCGCGGTGATAATGGCGTTCCAGATGGCGGATTGTCGTTTCAGTTGCCGATCGTAAAGGAAACACCATGTTTCGTCTTCAATTTTTATCCGGTTGAGAAACGTCGGATCATCGTCACCACTTCTGATGATGTCACCACAAATCGTCATGCAGTCATCACGTTCGTCTTGTGACAAGGATTCGTGGCACACTGTACTGGGTAACACGAGACATGTTCAGGTCATGAGACAGAATTTTGTAGCAAGTACCATGGCTGACCTCTACCGCTGCTGCCCGATCTTCTACTGATTGGGAGCGGTTAGCACGCATCAGCGTTACTACTTATTCGATCTTGCGTTTAGTTCGAATTATTAGTGGCCGACCATTACGCACATCATGTTCCAAATTATCTCTATCTTGCAAAAAAAAAAAAAAAAAAAACGTCGGTGCCACCTAAACACAACACTGCGACTCAGTGCATACTCACTGTAAACTTCCTGCATCATTTGAAACGTTTCGACAGCGGTTTTGCCTAATTCCTGACTGAACTTGATGTTGCTCTAACTGTGACTTCTCGAGTTCCGATATGCGCATTCAAATCACCGTCACAACAAAGACCGTAGTTCTGCTTGCAGGGACTCAACTCTCTCTTGCTGGGACGAGAGACTAAATGACAAGATACCATACCACGTCGCCACCTATGCGCTACAGTGCATCACAGCGCCAGTATGCGCTCAGTCTCAAAACTTTATGACTGTACCACGTGTTCTTACCTTTCAGCATTATGTTGAAAATATCTTCCTTCCTGGGTTATACAGGCATTATAACATACTGATGCTAGTGAATTCTTCCACTGTAATATTTCTGATTTTATTCGTAACATTTCCTTTTAAATTCATGGCGCGATAGGCCTAGAAGGCCCTTGGCCTACCAGCCGGCTATTGGCCTCACATCCACATGTGTAAGTAACACAGGTGAATGATCTTCTAGAAAGTATAGGAATGACATTACGGTCAGCATGAATGTTCCCAGCATTCATGACTGGTTTTCTCAAACCTAGAGTCGCTACTTATTGTAGCTACCTAAATTCCTCACGATGATGGGTTGGCATCGGTCCCTACTGCCCGAAATTCCATGAGAATCGAACCAGTGCAAGTCACATAGCTTTATGCCAAAGGCAACTTGCCTTAAACAACTCGGTTAGTGCTCGGAACTGTTTTCTTTTAGCTCCTCTAATGTGTGATCCATATCTGTCAGGTTACCTCACAAGTAAAAAGACGCACTGTTAAATCTGGGAAGCGAGGTGGAAGGTGGTCACTCTGTCTACGAACACTTCCGAAATTTTAAGAAGGAACACTTCCACTATATGAACGGTGGCAGAATATGAAGATGACACTTCAGCAGAAAAGTCTGAATAAGATCATCACGTGCCCGTCGAGCAGACTCTATTTTAAAATAATTTTTACACAAGAAAATACGATACATCAGCGAAATTGATCTCATCATCTTGATAGCTTGTAGCTGAAGAATTGCATCCACGTGCCGTGAAGACCAAACCGGATGCGCGCGCCACCCGCTGAAGCAAGTCGCATGGGCTAGCCCATTTTAAAAACCCTTCTTGAGGCGGTTACAACGTATAATTTAAACCAGATGGAGGTAGTATCAATAGTAGAACTATTAGCCTATTATTGACCTTTTCTATGACGCAATGATTCTCGTGTCAAAGTGGCATCTCAGGAATCCTGCTGATCATTATCAATCACTTCAGTCGATCTTGGTTGTTCGTTACTCTAGTTCAACGCATATTATAATTTTCATTATCTTCTGGTTTATCTATAAGGAGTTTATTATTATTATTATTATTATTATTATTATTATTATTATTATTATTATTAAATTAAGAGAGGATAAAATACCTCTCCCTACTATGATAATTGAGAATAATGTGTTTAGGAAAACTTTTTGACCTATTGAGACGAACAAATAGATGAATGGACTCATAACAATGAGCTACATGATGTTTATGGGCAAACTAGATATAATAAAACTTTTTATGTCTCCTGCAAAGGGCAGGAAATTATGCGAGTGCGGTGAATGAAAGAGGGGCATGGGAACTTCTTTCAGGAAATCCAGAGGTAAAAGCGCTTAGTAGCTAGACTAAGAATGAGGAGGAAAAATAATAATATCCTTGAATTGTGGGAAGTAAATTATACTGAGAATAATTGGAAAATTTTAGTTCAGGATAGGGACGTATTGAAAGCTTAAGTCCGCGTATATATGAAACTTCTGGTCCGGTAGTGCCATTATTATTATTATTATTATTATTATTATTATCCGAAATAAATAAATCTAATTTTATTATTATTATTATTATTATTATTATCCCCTGCCGCAGCCGAGTGGTCTAAGGCATGATGTCTTCGTGCAAACTTCGGGACTTGTTTTGTTTCGAATCCTCATGAAAGAGACATTTTCTCATGGAACTTCGGCCAGTATGGGATGGTACCTACCCATCATCGTGAATAATTTGGGTAACTATTATAAGTAGCGCGGTATAACATATGAAGGACTTGGCATGTAACTCCTAACTAGCTAGATGATTGTCCATCTCTCTACATGTCAAGCGGATGTTAAGTCAGCAACTGGTTGTGGGCCAAGTCACGCCATGGAATTATTATTATCATTATTATTATTAGTAGTATTATTATTATCATTATTATTATTATTATTATTATTATTATTATTATTATTATCTTCTCCTTCTTCTTCTTCTTCACTTCACGGGCTAGGCAAATTGCCTGTTACGCCTCACAGTTGTTCTGTCTTTTCACTGGCCTTCCTACATTCCTTGAATCTCTTGGCTTGTAGTTAAATCCTGCATTTGGTAATCCTGTTACATTCATTCTATCTACATGTCTAAATCATTTTTCTCTATATTATTTAATTTTATCATTCAATGGATATATATTTAACTCTGTTCCTATATCTTCATTCTTTATCCGATTCATTCTTGTGCAGCCTTTTGTTCTTCTAAGGAAGTTCATTTCTACGCTTTGTATTCTGCTTTGTAATTTTTTGGTCATTACCCAAATTTCACTCCCATAAAGTAATGCAGAAACTGCCAATATTTTATAAAAACAATGTAGTGTATCTTCTTGTTTTGTTCTTTAATGTTATATGTATAGTTCCACACATCATTTGAAATTTTGACAGTTTCATATTTACGTCTCTTTTCGTTTTTGTGTTCATAGTAAAATTACAACCCAAATAATTAAAATTTGTTACTTGTTCCAGAGGTTTGTTGTCTATTATGATTTTTGATCGTATATGTTCACTTCCCCAAATTGTAATAGGTTATTTTTAATTTATATTCTTGGCATAACTGATTTAATTGAATGAAAGAGTACTGCAAATTATTTTCATTTTCTTGAATTATAACCACATCGTTAGCATACATTAAAACATGTATTATTATTATTATTATTATTATTATTATTATTATTAATTATGAATAATATTATTATTATTATCATTATTACTGTTTTATTATGTTGTTGTTGTCTCACATCGTAGGCGAGTGGTTAAGACAAGATGATTTGGCTCAGAGTTACGGGACTTGCGCTGCTCTAGTCTATTGGGCCTATGGTGGAAGAAATATTCTAATTTTATTTTGCCCAGTATGTAACAGTGCCCACACAGCATCGTGAGAAATTTGGGTAGCTACAATAAGTAGCGGCTCCAGATTGAGAAAACCAGCTGTAAGGGCTGGGGGACCCGACATGCTGAACACATGTCACCCCTACACTACTGCCTTTGTGATTAACACGTGTGGAAATGAGGCCAGAAACCGGCTGATACGCCAATAGCCTGTTGAACCGTTTAGTTTTATTATTGTTATTGTTATAATTATTATTATTGTCTTTTTTTTCTATCGAATTTACATTAAAACAGTAACTTGCATGAACTTCTTTTCTTCATTAGTGGAATTAACATCGACTATTTCTGTCTCGAAGCTAACATCGATAAAATCGGATGAATAATTGCACCTGTGATTATTGTTTAAATTGCACACATCTAACACATGACCTATGGAGTGTAACTTTTCCTTCGAGGGAAGGCGCGATCTGATATTTTGCTTACCCAATAAAAGTTCCAACTAATATGAGAGACTGATGGACTCCAACACCGATTTACGTATAAAGATGAGGAACATCCATCCAATGTCTGCTCCAGAACACAATCATATTTCATTACAAATTTAAAATGAGTGAATTTCAATTTTGAAATAAAATCTCTCTTTGATATCACATACCACTGAACAAATTCCATCAAACAACATAAATATGCAATAAATATTTTTTTACAAATAGCTATTGTATGAAATACTTGTAGGCTAATCTCGAAATTAACTATAGGGGAGGACATATTTCAGAACGCCTGGGTTTGTTGGAGTATTTAATTGATGTGATATCAAGTGTGAATACGGCCATTGTTCCATTTGCATCGCCATTACTATTTGCATTATAGCCATTCTACACAGCAATTTATGATTAAACCCACATTTTTACAGGTAATTTCCGCTTTTGACGGGTTGTTTTATTGTCCTATCACTCTAAGTCTATTCGTATCGAAATATGCGCGTCCGATATCGATCATTACCAATATTCAAATTTAAATGACAAAAAATAGTATGTGAAATTGGCTCCAATTATCTGAAAACCCCTATTATTTTATCATAAGTAATGCCACGAGTGATTTCCAAATTATCGATAAATTAACGACTCACGAAGTGAGGAGTGAATTCATCGAGAGAATTTGGAAATCAAGAGTGGCATTTGTTAGGACTGTTTAATGAATAAAAATTATTTAAATATTATTATTTAAATATATATATATATATATATATATATATATATATATATAATTTAAATGGCGATGTTTGAAAACAAACGAGAAACTTCATTTCTTCATCACTGCAACCAGATCATAAATTATTTATTGCCAAAGGATCGCAATATTGTAAGAATGCACCGTAGTGTAAAAAAATAAAATAAAATAAACACATCAAACTGTGTATAACCAACATTATAGGTTATTAATTAATTTCTGACGTCCTATGATGTAAATTATATATTTCTGGAACGTAAATTCCTGGGAAATAATACGTTTAAGAAAGTGCAAGCAGTGGATTCTTTTTATTGTGATATAATCAATTACTACGAATGTTTTTCTAATATATGCCGCAAGCAGTATCTATTTACATTCGTGCACTATATATACAATCTGGTAGCCGTATTTCTTACAGAGTCACTGCAAAATAATGCTCTGACCTATTCAGAATGTTAAAGGAGGAGCTTGATTTTAATATGATAAAATTAAACTAATAAAATTGAGGTGAAAAACGACTGTGATTGGTTGTAAATGAAAAATCATTGAAATGTGATTGATCATTGACTTCCATTTGGGGGCATGGGTTACATAGTCTCTAATAAATAACTTGCGGCACTGTCGAACCCAGAGGTTCATGGCCGCGCGGACACAGGTTATCCATTCATCCCCTTTTTAAGCTAATAATTCTCAATCGTTGATAGGACAACCAGCGTAGAAAAATGATAATTATTTTAAAAGTTATTTCAAACACTTGCTCAAGCAGATGTTATGCATGTTATTGGGAGGTCAAATTTGTATGTAAGGAATTCATTTATTAGTGAAATAATTTATATAAATGATGGGACTTGATATAACCGACAACATGTTTAAACTAAAATTTTATTTAATTGGAGACGACTGAAGTAAATATCAGTTACGTTTTTAAGGTTTTAATCTTTTAAAATGAGACTTGTTGAAAATGAAGAAAAAACTAAATATATAATTATTAATCAAAATAAATATAGGCTAATAGGAAATCTATATCAATCTGTTTTATCAACTATACCTTTTAAAAGGCATATTATTTTGTATAGGCTATTTAGTCTCATTAAGAGAAAAATTTAATATAATATCTGAAAAAAAACAATAAACGAATTCAAAGTGCAATTGTTCAAGTATATAATATCTGAAATTATACAATTTACATTTTGCAGATGATCAATTGTTAATTGCACAAGATTTTGAGGATTTAGAATATATGAGTAGAAAATCAATAGAAGAATATGAAAAATGGGGATTAAATTCTTCTTCTTCTTCTTCTTCTTCCTTTCATGTGATAGACCTAGTGGTCTGTCACGGTCTCAATCCAACGTTTGAAGGGTGTGCCCAAAAATCTCTTGCCTGGTGGCTGGTAGTTTAAGATCTGACGTGTTATTTGAACATGAAAAAAAAAATATTTATCAATTGGTGAACGAGAACAAAATTTAATTTTGGAGACTGGAGAAACAATAAAATCTTGTAATGAGAACACATATTTAGGAATTAAAAAAATAAAAATGCGAGTTATGAAAAGGAAATAAGAAATATAAATAATAAAGGAAAATTTGCAATTGCTTGCCTCAATGGAATATTGTGAGATAAAAATACGAATTTAAGTAATAAAAATAAAATGAATATATATCATACAATTGTTAAAAGCATCATTACTAATGGAGCAGAACTTTGGCCATTAACAACAAAAACAAATAAGTATCTTTTGGCAACGGAAATGGATTTTATACGAAGAGCAGCAAGAATATCAAGAAGAGAAAAAATTAGAAACTCAGTTATAAGGGAGAAAATGAAGATTGAAGACACTATTTTAGATTATATTAAAACTCAGCAATTAAGATGGTACGGAAATGTCCAGCGAATGGAAGAGGATCGGCTACCAAAATCTGTTTTGGAATGGAAACCTGAGGGAAGACGAGGCAGAGGAAGACCTAAAACCTCCTGGAGTCAGGGAATATATTTATACATGAAGGAGAAACATCTACAACCAGGAGATGGGATGGACCGACAAAATTGGCTATTAGGAATCGGACGATGTCAAAGTCATTAATCAACCGATGATCTATTTATAAAAAAATATTAAACGAATTGAAAGTGCAATTGATCAAGTAGATTGTTTTGTATATGTAGGCTCATTAATAACAAAATCTATTGTAATATCTGAAGAAATGAATAAGCGAATTCAAAATGCGGACACATGTTATTATGGACTAGTAAAATACTTTTGAATCTAAATGTCTTACCTACAGTACGAAAATCAGACTATATATGATATTCTTATGAAACATGGGTATTAATTACCGTACGTGTGATGAAAATAAATTGACTATTTAACTCATGCCCCAAATGGGAGTCAATGACCAATCACGTTTCAATGATTTCTGTTTTACAACCAATCACAGTCGTGTTTCACCAAATATTTATCAATATTAAATTTACCA
Organism: Diploptera punctata; assembly: GCA_030220185.1. NCBI lineage: Eukaryota > Metazoa > Arthropoda > Insecta > Blattodea > Blaberidae > Diploptera > Diploptera punctata. The sequence goes on along the minus strand of JASPKZ010003044.1, from coordinate 4,940,825 downwards.
TATTAAAGAAAGCTTCTCCTTTTTAATATTCTGAACAGGTCTGACCATTATTTTGCAGTGACTGACTCCATAAGAAATACGGCTACCAGATTGTATATATAGTGCATGGATGTCAACACATAGCGCTTGCAGTAGTTAATATAAAACATTTGTAGCAATTGATTATACCACCAAAAAAAGAAACCACTGTTTGTACTTTCTTAAATGTATTTTTTCCCAGGTAATATCCCAGAAAAATATAATTGTCATATTTACATCATACGACATCAGAAATGAATTAATATACAGTTTGATGTGTTTCATTTTTACTAGAGAGCATTCTTACAATATTGCGTTCCTTTGGCAATAAATTGTATGATCTGGTTTCAGTGATAAACAAAAGAAGCAGATGAAGCGTACCATTCGTTTCTCATTTGTTTTCAAACATCGCCGTTTACATTAAATATATAAATATTTTAAAATAACTGTAGTTAAATAATGATTTGTGAGTAAACAGCTTAATTTTATTCGTTAAATAGTCCTAACAAATGCCATTCTTGATTTCCAAATTCTTCAGATAAATTCACTCCTCACTTTGTGAGTCGTGAATTTATCAATGATTTGGAAATCACTCGTGGCATTACTTATGAAAATTAAAAAAAAAAACCTGAATGACAATTTATAAATATTTCTATGGCATAATATATAATTTTATAACATTTAGAGTGGGTCCATAGACTTGAACTTTATTTTTAAGGGGATAGAATTTGAGTGTGTGTGTGTGTGTTTGTATACATATTAATAGTAGTTATCTTTATTCACCAACATGCTCCATTATATCACTGCAACACTACATACTGATTGTTTACACATTAGGCGTACACATTTTTCTCATAATTAATATGATATTGTGTAGACACTATTTTCAGAACTTTATCTGAATCATTTAGAAGATATAAACTAAGCTAGTATTAACAAAAGATTCGAACGGTTACATAAAATCCACTAGTTCTTTATGATTTATTGGCCACCAGCTACCTGAGCAATTATTTTTTATAGTAATCTTTCTCGGATAACTGATATTTCCAGAATGTATGGTCAACAGTTTGTGATTTTTCTTTACAGGGACAAATTAGATTATATCTAATTTCAAATCTGTTAAAATATGAGGTTATTTACCTATGCCCTGTTGTTATCGCAGTTAACTTTATGCCCATTTGTAGATTTTTGTTAACATGTCTCGCCCACTAGGAAAAACAGTTTGTTAGTTGATCCTTCCTATTCTCATGGTTGAAGCTTTCCACTCAATTTATCACTTTTGAACACACTTTTCGTTCAATTGACTAATTATAGCAGTTTTGCGGATTTTAGAATAGGTCTCGGAGAAGTCAATCTTGCTCCTTCAGGTTGCTTCCTTCGCGAGATGTCAGTGAGCTTGTTCCTCAGGTTTCCATCAATGGCTTTCGGCCAGGCGAAATGTACGTATATGCGCATTGGCCCATGTGAAATGGATAATCCAGCTGTCTGCTTCTAGGCTTCTTATTCTTTCTCTTATTTGTTCTATGAGGTTCTGATTATTGGTAGAGTTGACTATAGAATCCAGAGTAAATCTGTTGTCTACATATATTCTGCTGATCGTTGATATTCTTGTATGTAATTTAGCTCCTTTAGTTTTTTCTAGTTCTTTAAGGATTGACAACTGCTTGAATTGCTTGGTTGCTGGAGCACTTCCCCCTAGTATTTGAAGTTTACACACACACACACACACACACATTATATATATATATATATATATATATATATATATATATATATATATTAAAGCGCGTCATAATTACGACGTTTAAATTTCACAGGTAAGGCGAGAATAGTGGTCTCGCATTGGTCGGAATAGATTTCCGAATCGAAAGACCCGCGCGAACCACCGAAATGTTTGGGCTGTCATTCCAGACGTCTCCACAATATCTCCCTCCCCTTTCGAGAGAGATCGGTGGCCAGAGGCTTCTATCTTTCGAATGGTCTCGGCCTAAGCCTAGAAAGTTTCTCGTCGCTTATATAATATGTGGCGAGGACGGAGCCAGTTAGTTGTGAATTAGCGGTGAATAGTGAACAGAGCGAGAGACGGTTGCAATGAGCGAATACATAAACTATGAAATAATTGTGAAACAGATGAACTTTGAAAAATATTAATTGTGAGTGGAAATTGCGAACAAACTGTTACCGATATTTTCCAGAATTAAATGAAGTGGTTGTGAAAATATTACACGACACATGTGTAAACTAATTCCGCCACAAGTATGTGAGGAAGGCCCTTATTCTTAATCCAATATCCAGGTCGCAATATTGAATGCCGATATGAACTCTCAATTAAAATTACCCACGCGTATACATATCCACCGCTGTGGTCTCAAGGTAGCGTGCTGCCTTTTCACGCAGCGGGCCCGGGTTCGATTCCCGGTCGGGAAAGGCTCCTGGATGAGGTATTTTCGGAGTTTTTCCTCACCTGTAAGACAAATGTCAGGAAGCTTAGGGCCTAACAGTCCCCGAAAATCATCTGGCCATCATTATCATCGTTATCATTATCATCACTATCCTTCATCGGTGTGGTAAGCAACGGGAAGCTACCGCACCTATAATTCCCTAATAAAGCTGCAAAGGGTAGCACGAAAATGCCATGATTGCAGTGGAAGATCTGCCCTCGGGTAGATTTACTATGGATGGATATATATATATATATATATATATATATATAACTCAATGATACTATCGAACTGGGAAATTAATGGCCAAGCGGATACCAGCTCTCCATGGAAATGTTTTCCACTTTCGGAGATATATATATATATATGGTATGATAAGAAAAATAAATGCCTGGACGGGATTCGAACCCGGATCTCTGAGATCCGGGTTCGAATCCCGTCCAGGCATTTATTTTTCTTATCATACCATATTAAGCTTGCATTGCTCATTGTTAAACATTTAATTATATATACATATATATATATATATGTGTGTGGGTGTGTGTGTGTGTGTGTGTGTGTGTCGCGCTGTAGCCGAGTGGTTAAGGCAGGAGGCATTGGCGCAGAGCTATGGGACTTGCGCTGGTTCGGGTCTCCATGGGGAAGAAATTATCGAATAGGAATTCGGCTAGCATCGTGAGTAATTTGGAAAGCGACTCTAGGTTTATAAAATCAGTTATAACGGCTGTAGAACCCGACATGCTGACCACATGTCACCCCTACACTGGCAGGATGATCGTCTACCTCTGTGATTAGCACGTGTAGTTGTAAGGCCAGCAGCCGGCAGGTATTCCAAGGGCCTTCCAGGCCTGTCGTGCCACGGAGAT
>JASPKZ010003044.1:4717500-4932500 GCA_030220185.1 Diploptera punctata | reverse complement strand
GGATTTAATTAGAATACACAATGGTTGAGCATCGGTACCGTTCAATTAATTTCGCATTTGTGATGGAAAAATGAACAGATTTGAATTTGAATTTAGCCAGAATATTGATATAACATAATATTTTTTATTTTGATTCTTTCAAATAATAATCAAAATTATGCAAATGTCTTATATTAATATTCTGCTAGTAATATAGGCTACTATGAACAACTTCTCCACGCATCGGTCAATCAAGTGCTGCCATCTTTCCATCCAGACAATAAAGGAGTTAACCACTAAACATCTAAAATATCCTATATCTATCACTAACCATAATAATTTACATTCGATAGATTTAAACTACCCCTAAGAATATAAAAAATTCCTGTGCATCCTTAATCAAATAAATAATTCCTGTTATTAGTAAGGATATCCTTATTAATTGAAAGTTAGGATTGTGCTTAAACACCTATTAATATTTATTAGCCACAAGACAGAGAATTCCCGCCAATAGCAGAGGAATTATTGAAAACTATTAATGAATTGAATGCCGTAATTCTGAAATTGCAGTTCTTACATCTATCCGTATTTGCATATCTGTCTGGAGAGCATTCGAACTGTAAGTGATGAGCAGGGTGAAAGATTTCAGCAAGAAATCACTAAAATAGGGCAATCTTGAAAAGGAAGAAGTAATACTATGATGAGGACGAAGAAAAGAGGGGGAAACATACAATTTAGAATTGTATTATACATATTAAAAGAGAATTTATGTTAATTTAATTTGAAATTATGAATTTTAATTGTAAGTTGGTTATTACTTTGATTATTACTTTAGAGTTTAATATTTTTATTAAAAAGATGTAATTTCTGAAATTTATTTATTTTTATTCAATGCCCCAGGTTGTCATTTCGACATTTCAGATGTTTTCTCCTGACATTGGCTTAATTGTAACTCACTTATGAAGTTGGGGCGCCTAGAGGGCTGAGTTACATTACCCCGATGATAACTCAAATTCCAGACCATGGGCAACCACAGAAATAATTCCCTTTAACGAAAAATTCCTATGGTTTGACCGGGAATTGATCCCGGGACTTCATGAACAGTAGTCAGAAACGCTGACCACTAGCCCATGAGGCTGGTCTTCTGAATTTTATTACATAGGCCTAGTTAAATATATTTTTTATTTATGCCCCAGGTTGTAATTTATTGTACTCTCTCATGGCATTAGCGTAATTGTAATCACATTTCTGAGGTTGGGACGCCTGGAAAGCGGGATTACAGTTGCCCCGATGATGCGCGATGATGAAGTTAACGATGCGCCAGGAGAGTCCTTAATCCTAAACTCAATCTAAGGCTAATATTATGAATGATGATGATTATGATGGCCATACGATGTTCGGGGACCATTTGGATCTTAAAGTTTCCCGACATTTGTCTTACAAGTGAGGAAAAACCCCGAAAAAACACCTCAATCAGGAAACTTGTCCCGACCGGGGATCGAATCCTGGCCCGCTGTGTTACAAGGCAGCACGCTATCTCGAAACTACGGCAGTGGAGATATTTATATATATTTTATGTTAATTTATTTATCAATTAAAACTTTTATATTTAGTTAATTACTACTTGAGGGCCTACTATTTTATTAAAGTTCAAAAGCTTAGAATTCCTCGCCGTTGCCGAGCGGTTTGAGGCATGATGCCTTGATGCAGAGCTAAGGAACTTGTCTGTCCCAATAGGGGAAACATTTTTCTCTTGGAATTTCGGCCTGAATGAGACCTATGCTCCACAGCATAGTGAGGAATTTAGGTTGCTGCAATAAGTAAGGGCTCCAGATTGAGACATGATATGCTGTCTACGTATCACTCCTATCATGGTTACATTATCAACCACTGCTGTAATTAACACATGGATGCTGGCTGGGAGATCAAGGGTCGTCTATGTCTCTCGTGACATGGAGTTTAGTTTTTAAGAGTTTAGAAGATCTACATATCACAAATAAAAACAATATAATATAGAACATGTAAAAATATGACACGATTTTTAAGCTGAAATAAAGTAGCCTACATAACATAAAAAGTTTCATATTTTATAGGCCTATGTTTAGCAGGAGGAGGGCAGTGTCACTAACACACGATATTGTGCCTACGTATCAGAATATATATTAAACACAGCACCAAGGAAGCTAGAGACATAATGTACCAAAAATACTGTTAAGCTGGCAAAAACAAAATTCCTGTCATTCTCTTTAGCCAACGAAACGATTCAACCTCATAAGTTAAAAAACACAGCGATTTCCCAAACTGATTCCTTCTCCTATCTAGAAATACAATTTGACTCCAAATAATTTGGAAAGAGCAAGTAGAGAAAATCACCTCTATAGCATTAAAGCAACTTCACATCTTGATATGCCTAACCGGAAGTATTTCGTAACAACCTGATTTCTACATATAACATGGCCTGGATACTGTGCATCATCCGAGGTCTATTATACTGTTTTGAATCTCTAATCTCTGATTTAGAAAAAACTGTTTACTCAGCTTGAAAGACTACAGAACCAGGCACTAAGGCGTATATCAAGTTGTGTAAAGACAATCATTACTTACTGCATTGAAACAACTACGAATTCTTCATGAAGAAAAAAGTATACTGCTGTATGAGAAACTTGAATGAATATCAGGATACGATTACTGAAAAAAAACACATAACTTAACCGATATAGAAACCCGAAAAAGAACACGATTTATTTCATCATCATCTTCTTCAAGGTATGGGCCTATTGGTCCATTCCGGTCTCCGCTGTACAATATGCTTCAGGTCGTCCTTCCAACTTCGTTTCGATCTACTTACACATATTCGGCCTTCAGGTTTATAATGAAGTATCTGTTTTGATAAACGATTGTTAGTTTTTTTCAGACTGCAATAAACTCGAATCAAAATGTTCAATAATCTGCCAACGTCAAGAATTACTACAAATGCCAAATCCCATGGAAACAAATATTATAGATTTCTCAGTAGAACTCATCAAACATGTAATTAAAAGTCCAATTGACAGCTTCACCTTAGGCAACTAGCTCCAAAATGTGTCATGATTATGTTTTGTATTCTGTTCCTCGCCCAGAATATGGATTTTTAGTGTGATAAATTAAAAAGAAATGTGATAATCATTAACAGGCAATACAAAACAAATTATCGACAATAGTGATCCAGTGGTACCTCATGAAGCGTCGCAGATTAAATAAATTATTATTATAAAGATTATTTATCTTGTAAATACAAACTTTTTGATTGGAAGTCAAATATACTTAATATATTAGATAAATATATATTATATTACCGGCCAGTGTAAATTTATAATTTTTCGGATTAAGAGGTTTAAAGTTGAAAATAATCCGTTCCATGCCAAAGATCTACTATAAATAATTACAGGATGCAGAAATTATGTTGTTTCTTATATAGGTATATTCCTTTTTATTTACACAAAATATGTCAATGAAACTATGTACGATATTAATCTCAGGTGTCATATGCAGGAGTTCATCTCCTGACGTCGCAATTAGCCTCCGATCAGAAATAAACCCCACCAATAAAACAAACAAATAACGACAAAAAAAATCTGTAATGAATTAACGGAAATGTCGATATATTTACTATAAAGTATCTAAGACATTTATAAACGTTTGGCATTGTTAGAAACAGATGTGTTTTCTGTCAGATTCCTATGGATCAGCAGGGATTTTACAAAAGCCTCAGGAAACATTAGTAAGATCGTTCTACAAATTGGGGACAATCTTGTCGTTAGTTAAATAAATGGGATGATACTTTAGCAAGAGCAAGGCAAAGGGAATCGCTGACCTGGAGGAAGGAAGGAAGGAAGAGGCCTTGGGAAGCAGTTAGTGGTCTATCGGCAGACAGGGAATAGCTTGTTTACAAGACATGGTCAGTTTGTGTTTATATGAGGGGGGCAGAGGCTATAAAACTCCGGTTTATTGCTTGGATTGACCAAGGGGATATGGAAGCAATGGGCTCGTCCCTTTTCTCCACAGGAGGGTAGGAATGAGACAAAACCCTTGTAGTATGTCACTTTTGGAAACTGACCTGTTTTCGAGTTTGTTTTCCAATGATAATAAAATGTGTGCTTGTTTTGGGTTCACTTCACTATTTACAGCTGGAATGATATATGACAAAAAAGAATGTGGGTGGTAAAATAATTTAACACAAAATTGTTCTGCTATGTCACAAGTCAATTTATCTCTAGATTTACACAAAAACTAAATATCTTGTTGTTACATATGACTAAGGCTAGGATTTATATGTAATTACATATATTTCCCCTTTTCTTGTACAAATGATAAATGTCCACGAATTTGAAACTTACTTGTCATAATTACATGAAAATTTATTATTATATATTTTCATGTTTGATCGTAATTACATATTCTACATACTCTCTTAGTGTAAAAATATAATTTTCATAAGTGTAATATAAATTCAAAACAATCTGTATAACAATATTTGTTCAAATTACAAATTTGGGTACAAGATTGTACACTGAAAAAAATTTTCCAAGATATAGGTCTACTAAGCTACTGAGAGAAAGTCTGTGAAGGATTACATTCATTCATCACTGAAGGCACTGAAGATTCAGATATAGACTTGCACATACATCTCTTTTAAAACCACAATAAGGTAATCTGTTTAAGAATGAAATAGTCTAATCATAAGTAATGCCACGAGTGATTTCCAAATTATCGATAAATTCACGACTCACGAAGTGAGGAGTGAATTTATCTAGAGAATTTGGAAATCAAGAGTGGCATTTGTTAGGACTATTTAACGAATAAAATTAAGCTGTTTACTCACAAATCATTATTTAACTATAGTTATTTTAAAATATTTATACATTTAATGTAAACGGCGATGTTTGAAAACAAATGAGAAACGATAGGTACGCTTCTACTGCTTCATTTGTTTATCACTGCAACCAGATCATACTATTTATTGCCAAAGGAACGCAATATTGTAAGGAGGAGCTTTCTTTAATATGGTAATTATAACACTGATAAATATTTGGTGAAACACGACTCTGATTGGTTGTAAAACAGAAATCATTGAAACGTGATTGGTCATTGACTCCCATTTGGGGCATGAGTTAAATAGTCATGTCAAGCATATTGATCACCTCCTTCACCACTTTTACAATCTTAATTTTTTGACTTAACGTCAATTTTGAATAAAAAATATATATAAACTAAAATTTTATTGTGTTTAATATTACATATTTAAATATTTTTTTTGTAATATTACATACTTTACACAATATTATTACATAAAACTCCTAGCCTTACATATGACTTTATTTGGAATTCAATTTATTACATATAGCATCTCATCACATAGGATTATGAAAAAGTCCAAATTCTTCAGTAAGTAGAATGTATTACCCCATTTTGCTCGTATATGGAAATTAGGCCTATCTTTATTTTCATAATTAAATCGTATAGGCCTATACCAAGTTTTTTTGTTGTTGCGAAAAACAGAACCAGCGTTGAAAATGTAACCACCGAAAATTCAGCTTTCATGATATCTCCCGAACTCAATAGTCTAATTTCTGATTAATTAAATTGATACTTTTTTACTGAAATATTGCTTGCAGGTTTCGTAGCGAGAAAATAAATATGGCAGCCGCAAGAACGATTTTATAATTTCGGCTTTCAGATAAACTCCCATACCCATTGATCTTTTTTCGTTGAATTTTTGTAGAATGCCTTTCTCGTTTTATCCTAATCTAAAATTGCGGCCACTAGACCGATTTTTAAATTTTCGCTTTAGAATAATCCCTACCCCTAATGGTTCGACTTTGCAGGTTAACTAACCCCTCTTTAAATTTCTTAGTGTACTGTACAAGTCGAGTTTAATTCCAAAAAATTACCGGCCGCTACAGCGTTAATAGAAAAGAAGTTTATATATATATATATATATATATATATATGTGTGTGTGTGTGTGTGTGTGTGTGTGTGTAACCCAGTTAGTAGACCAAGAATGAGATAGGAGAATAACTTTAACTATGATTTGAGGGAAATAGATTATACAGGGAATGATTGGAAAACATTGGCTCAGAATAGGGATTTATGGAGAGCTTATGCCGCGCGGCCAAGAACCTACGGGTTCGATAGTGCCAGTGAGTTATATATATAAGTAAAAATATCTAACTGATCTCATTACCGGACATTGGCATCTTTTAAAAGAAATCTAAATTTATATTTGCTCTAAACTCGACTTCATTATTATCCAGTGTAAGATATATATATATTAATTGGTGTTTCCCGTATAATGTATCATATTTATATTATTATTATTATTATTACTATTATTATTATTATCGTATCATTATTGTTATTACCCTATGAAATGTTGTTTGTACATGACATTTACATTGCTACATTTATTGTATCTTTAACTGTTTATAATTAGTACAGTGTATATCTATAATTGTCGAATATTTATTTGTATTTGTGCTGATTGAGTGGAAGAGAGGGCCTTATGGCCTTAACTCTGCCAGAATAAATAAAGTATTATTATTATTATTATTATTATTATTATTATTATTATTATTATTATTATTATTATTATTATTATTATTATTATTACCAGCCTTCTTAGGAGTTCCTTGGGTAGTAAGAAATTAAGATTCCCTGTAAGATTTTCTGTAGGGCCTATAGTCCGTCACAGGACCATGATATAGCGTTGTTTAAAAATTCTGAACCATTAGGATTCGATCCCACATTCTTCCTGCTTGCAGCATATTGCCTTAACCAACCAGACTACGACATACCCTTATATATATATATATATATATATATATATATATATATATATAATATATATATAAATATACATCTATATATAAATATACATCTATATATAAATATACATCTATATATAAATATACATCTATATATAAATATACATCTATATATATACATATATATATACATATATATATACATATATATATATATATATATATATATATATATAAGGTAATATGATCCCACTACAGGTTTCTCCTTGGGTTAGTGGAAGGTTAAGACACTCATCTTTTTATACAACCATCACGAGATGTCAGCCTGTTGTCAACCCTGCATGACGGCCGCCTTTACTCCAAGAACATACATTTGGTACTTATTTCTATTAGAGGCTGAATCGATCACAGGCCCACTGTGCCGCCAGAAGGTTTCGGCCAGTTTAAAAATCCTGATGTCACCGGCGTCGAACCCCGATATTTCGGCTTGTAGTGTATTGCTTTAACCAACTACTCTAGGGCGAGCTCCCTACATATGCGATGTACTGCATACATGCTTTTTTATTGTTATTTTTGGTATCCAGTAAGGAGGAGGATCGCTGAAATTTTGCAATATATATATATATATATATATCCATCCATAGTAATTCTGTCCGAAGGCAGGTCCTTCACTGCAATCATAGCATTTTCATGCTATGCATGCAGCTTTACTAGGGAATTGTGTAGGTGTGGTAGCTTCCCGTTGCTTTCCACACCGGTGAAGGATGATGATGATAATGATAATGGTAAGGATGATAATGATAAGGATGATGGCCTTATGATTTCGGGGACCGTTTGGGCCTTAAAGTTTTCCTGACATTTGTCTTACAGGTGAGGAAAAACCCCGATAAAAACCTCACCCAGAAAAACTGCCCCGACGGGATCGAACCCGAGCCCGCTGCGTTACAAGGCAGCACGCTACCTCGAGACCACAGCGGTGGAATATATATATACCGTATACATAAAGATGTAACTAAATATAAGTTTTATTTTATAAACATTAATTTGAACCCTCCATGGTATCTTTACCTTGTCGTGGTGGAGTGGCTTGTGTGCTTAAATGATCCTGAGAGCTGAGAGCTATGCCGGCGGTAGCATTGCTGCCGATAGGGTTACCCATGCCGGACTGGTCGAAGGTGATAAGCCAGACGAAATAAGTACCTTGGTCGAAAGAGTGACGATCTTTCACCGTAAAAATACAACCGTCAAGAAATGCGGACATGGGTTCTACTGGGGTAAAATTTTCCGGAGGTCAAATAGTCCCCCATTCGGTTCTCCGGGCGGGGACTACTTCAGGGAACCCATGCCAAAGGCTCAAACACAGGGACATGTTCCTAGGAACATGGAATGTTAGGACTTTATACAATAGCGGGGCACTAGAGATATTAACGCGGGAATTGGATAAATCGCCCTTGGATATAGTCGCTTTACAGGAAGTTAGGTGGCCAGGAGAAGGTAGTCAGGAATCAGGAAGCTTTGCATTATACTATGGGGGTGCAAAAAGACCTGCATTTGGAACGGGTTTTTTAGTCAGAAGGAGGATCCTATCCGCTATCCGAGATATTAAGTTTGTTAGTGATAGGATATCATACATAATTCTAAAGGGTAAACGACATGATTTTATAATTGTAAATGTACATGCCCCCACAGAAGATAAAGATGACAAGATCAAGGATGAGTTCTATGAAGAATTAGAATGCTTATTTGATAGCCTTTCACGATATCATATGAAAATTGTCTTAGGAGATTTTAATGCAAAAGTGGGGCGGGAAGATATATTCAAACCAACAATAGGCAAATTCAGTCTTCATGAAGATAGTAACGACAACGGGGTTAGATTAGTCACATTTGCCACATCAAAGAATCTCATTGTTAAGAGCACAACATTTCAGCATAAGGATATTCATAAATACACCTGGACGTCCCCAGATGGAGAAACTCGGAACCAGATAGATCATGTATTAGTGGATAAACGCTGGCACAGTAGCATCATTGATGTTAGATCAGTTAGAGGGACAGACTGCAATTCAGATCATCATCTGGTCAGGGTGAAAATCAGACAACGGCTATCGCTTATGAGAGGAACAAACGCTAAAGATGATTCTGTAAAATATGAATTAAAAAACTTGAAAAATGATGAAATGCGGCAAGAATACCAAATCAAAATTGCTAATAGATTTGAAATACTGGAATCTTCAGATGACAATGTGGCAAACGAAGAAGAAACTGATATAAATAAAGAATGGGAGGCTATGAGAGATACTATTAAATTGTCAGCATCAGAAAGCATTGGTTGTTTAAAAAAGAGGCAAAACAAGAAATGGTTTGATGAGGAATGTGCCGACATTGTAAAGAAAAGAAAGCTAGCAAAAATGAAATGGTTACACGAGCCAAATGAAGTAAATTTAGAGCAATTGGGTAGTGTTAGACGGGAAACCACCAAGTTACTAAAGAGTAAAAAGAGGGAATATTTGAGAGAGAAGATTAATGATCTTGAAATGAATGCAAAAAATAGGAACATTAGAGAATTATATCAGGGAATTAGTATAGAGAAGAAAGGGTTTCAGGCTAGAACAAACATAATTCGGAATGAAAATGGGGATATGATTGCAGATTCCAAGAGTATATTAAATAGATGGAAAAGTTATTTAATCAGCTATTAAATGTACATACAGAACAGGACATTGAGGAGGATAAGTTACAGACAGCAGAAATGCTAGTCGCAGAGCCAAGTGCATTAGAGGTTGAAATGGCAATTGAAAAATTGAAGATGTATAAAGCATCAGGTTCAGATGAGATCCCAGCAGAACTGATAAAATCAGGGGCAGAAAAATTGATGGACAAGATACGCTGGTTGCTTAGTATGATTTGGGAAAAAGAAGCTCTTCCAGATGAATGGAAGGAATCAATTATCGTACCAATTTATAAGAAAGGAGATAAAACTGATTGCAACAACTATAGGGGCATCTCATTACTTTCAACTTCGTACAAAATTCTAACAAATATATTAGTAAGCAGACTTACTCCCTATATTGATGACATTCTAGGAGATCATCAATGTGCATTTAGAAGAAACAGGTCTACAACAGATCAGATTTTTAGTATAAGACAGATTTTAGAAAAGAAATGGGAATATAATGGTACTGTACATCAACTATACGTAGACTTCCAAAAAGCATATGATTCAATTAAGAGGGAGAAGTTATATAGTATCCTGCTGGAGTTCGGAATTCCTAAAAAGTTAGTTAGACTTATACGAATGTGTCTAAATGGCTCAACGAGTAGGGTGCGTGTAGGCAAACAGTTTTCAGACACTTTTGAAATCCAGAATGGGTTGAAGCAAGGAGATGCACTATCTCCTCTACTATTTAATTTTGTACTAGAGCATGCCATTAAATCTTTAGAGAATGAGGAAGGCTTACAACTGAATGGTATTAATAAGCTGTTAGTTTATGCTGATGATGTAGTACTACTGGCCGATAGCGAGGAGATACTAAAGGCCAACACGCACACACTATTGAGTAACACTAAGAAATTAGGACTGGAAGTAAATATCAGTAAAACTAAATATATGGTCACACGTAGAAATACATTATATAATGGAAATGGACAGCTAATGACAAATGAGGGAAATTTTGAGGAATTGGCTGAATTCAAATACCTAGGAACAATAATCACAAATAGGAATGAGATGCACAAAGAAATTAAACATAGGCTCAATTCTGGAAATGCATGCTATTATGCATTGCAGAGACTTTTGATGTCCCAACTCCTTTCAAAAAACGTTAAGCTGAAAATATATAAAACTATTATTCTACCAGTTATATTATATGGGTGCGAAACATGGACTCTTACTTTAAGGGAGGAAAGGAGATTACGAGTATTTGAGAATAAATTCTTAGGAAAATTTTTGGACCAAAGAGAGATGAACAGACAGGTGAATGGAGAAGACTACATAACAATGAACTACACGGTCTTTATAGGAAGCCAGATATAATAAGAACAGTTAAATCCCGTAGACTGCGATGGGCAGGACATGTTGCGCGTATGGGGAATGAAAGACGTGCATGGAAACTTCTTGTAGGAAAGCCAGAAGGAAAACGCCCAGTTGGTAGACCAAGAATGAGGTGGGAGAACAACATTAACTATGATTTGAGGGAAGTCGATTATTCAGGGAATGATTGGAAAGCATTAGCTCAGGATAGGGATATATGGAGAGCTTATGTCCATGCGGCCATGAACCTACGGGTTCGATAGTGCCAGTGAGTAAGTAAGTAAACATTAATTTGAACTACCTTTATTATGGTCGGGTAGCAATTGATTTTCGTGGTAAGGAATTGTAGTTGCGGAAGTGGTGTTAGCGTATGTTGTCAAGAGATGAGATGTTCATATGGTAAGAAAGATACAAAAAATATGCAAGTCGCTGACCTGTTGCCTTAACAATACTGACCACTAAACTAGATCGATTTATGACGGTGATACCAATGAACTAAAAGAAAAAAAAAGTACTGTAAAAGTCAAGAACTATATATTATAACACGAAGCATGCAACTGCCCCGTTTGATTCGTTATGCTCTTCGGGTGACATCGTGTTCAAGTAAGTCAGTGAACAGTGGCGTACAGATTTTGCAGACTGGGTTTATTCCTAAACTAATAATTATTTTGATAGTGAAGAACCATAATGCAAAGTTTAGTTATTGAAATATTGAATGATGAGATGTATAATGAACTTTTTATTTATTCCATTTCTTTTTATATTTCTGTCATCTTCGATCTCCACTGACCTGTCTCGTGCTGCCATAGTTTATTGTGTCTTTGCAAATACGTTCTTCCCTATTTATAGTAATTCAGATTTTGATATGGAATTATTGAGGTATCCAATTCTTTGTAGTATAAACCTAGTTTTAAAAGAACCTCAAGCAAGAAATAAGAAGTCTCTGAACAAAATTTGTCAGCTCTTTCACGTCCAGAATTGAATTGTAACGTTAATTTCATTCAAAATATAAATCCCAGTTATTCCTGTAGTCATTATTTCAATGACACAAGAAGTGATTAATTTTAGTTTGCATGGATACCTTTATTTTAATTAAATAATTTTGGACAAATTCGCCGTTTTGCGCTTATAAGTATAATAAAAAAATATAATTCCAAAACTATGCATCCAAAATGTCTAAGGTAGGTAGCATTTGATAGAGGAGATTGGGACGTTATAACTCAATGTTATTAATTTCAGAAGCGTTACATATACATTCGTAACTCGATCTGCTTCTCAGAGAAAGTGAATTTCTGAATTAGATGAAAAGTAAATAGAATTGTCACATCTGGAGGTCGGAAACCCCGCGTATTGTAATATCGAATAGCAACCCCTATGAAATGCCCGATGTGGAATCATGCGTGACAGTATAATTTTTTTTTACTGCAACCATGTTCTTGGATGTTTTGTCACAACTACCTGATGGAACAATAATCCAGCGAGATGGTGTTCTACCAAACTTTGCCAACATGGTTGACACATTCTTAGAGCACAATTCCCTGCAAGATGGATCGGAAGAGGATTAGCATATATCACATGGCCTGCCAGATCACCAGACCTAACACCGCCTGATTTTTTTTTTCATGGGGGTTTGTTAAAGATCAGGTTTACCCGAAACCAGTACATAATTTTGCAGAGTTACAAGAAAGTATTTATGCTCCTATAAACAATGAAACATCAAAGATACTAAAATCAAAACTTAAAATATGTACCTTTTGGAAGGATCCTTCATAACTAGAGACCGGATGTTAGGGAAAATGCCTACAGTTATGTATTATATATATTGTAAAAGTGACTTCATATTAGTTCATACCGACAACCCATGAAGTTAATTTTGCCTATAAATGCCTATTTCAGCTTACAATGTCTATAAATGCCTATTTGCCATTTTTTCTCGAAATTAACATAGTATTTCAATGAAATTAATTGAAATGGACAAACTTCATGACACATATCATTGCTTAGAAACGTTAAGTGACTGGTATGTTATTTTTGACGTTGATAACACTGAATTCGTAGTCCTTGTTTACAATAGGTGCTTCAAAGACAAAGTGGTGCGACAAATGTATGTGGATTATTTATTTTTTAATTAGAACAATTGTTTTACAATGCCTAAAGAAGGGACAACAGTAAAAGACAAACTGACCAATTTCGTGCTGAAATATTCTCAAGTGACGGTTCAATATTGTTTTGCAAAGTGTGTAAAATTTTAGTGAAATGCGAGAACAAGTGCCACGAACACACTGCGAAACATAAATATGCCTTTTTTTGTAAAAAGGCAAAACAAGTTCCAAAATCATCTATGATATATTCGTACGCTATTGATAGCATATGTTTATATTCTTTACGTAAGGCTGTAAAAATGTATGTTGTAGTCTATTTTTATAAGAGCCTATTTTGATTTTTTACTGCCTATATTAATGATTTTAGTGCCTTTTTGCCTGTCTATTTTAAACATTTTAAGTGCCTAACATCCGGACTCTATTCATAACACAAGGACCGAGGTTGAATACTTATTACGTATCTTATCACTATATTTTCATGATTTTTAAGTGTGTTTCTTTGTAGTATTCTAGTTTTGGTTAATTTTGTGTATTTTATTCATATTATTATGGTTTTTCATAAAAATAAATGTATCTTTCTTCTGCGTTATCATTTAACCTGCATCATTTGTTATATTTTTCTGTGTGTTACACTAATCTATATTAGTTTAATTTAAAACAAACGCACAATTTAATTTGTGCATTTTATATCACTATTAATGTTTAAAAATACAATTTTAAATTCATATTAAAGTAATTTTAAAATTCATTATCGGTGGGTAATTAAAATTAATAACGTCTAGTCCCACCGTGCTGACTCAGGTGGTAGCATGCCTGGTTCGATACCCGGAGGGATTGGAAATTTTAATAGTAAAATTAATTAATTGTAAATGCTTCTTTCTCGGGACGAGGAGGAGTGGTGGTGTACAATTTTTAATTGCTAGATCTTGCGCTAGATTTCTGCATTAAGTTGCAAACCGCCTCCGCATATGTTGAGGAGATATGTGGTGCTGTTGATAGTAATTCGTCCGTTCGGATGGGGACGTTAAGCCCTTTGATGGTTTTCGACAAGAGTAAGCTACGTGACAGCACGGGGTTTCCCATCATCACCCTTATTTTCATCATTATCCCTCATGCAACACACTTTACACTACCAAACATATAAACATACAGGCCTACTCATCCTCAATTCCTCTCTGTACACAATAGAAGAATGCATCATATACATAAAATAGTCTGCCATAGTAGTACGTAAATTAAAAATAGACTACAAAAGCGGCTTCTGTCCTCCAAGCGCGAAACTTGAAGCTCGAAAAGTGCGGTATGTGGCATTAGAACACACACATAACTTAGGCCTATAAGCCTATGTTTTTCTTCAAAATGCCATAACATTCAAAACCACAAATATATGAATGCTGCAAAATACTAAATGCACAAATCAAAAACCTAAATTTCTGATTTAAAAATGATAAAAATCACCACCCCCTATATATATCATGAGTACAAAATCACTTCGGTAAATTCAACAAAAATACAGGAAACTGACAATAACCGCAAATAGGATATTGAAATAATTGTTAATGACTTGCAGCGGTTTAAAATTACATTACTGCAAACGGTACTTGATAATAGGAAGTCATTAGCATTCACTTACTTAGAGGCTTGCAGAAATTAATTACGTACGAAACGTGAGTTATAAAAAGGATCGAAGTATATTTTTTTATAACAGGAATGCGCACTTGCGATTCCCGTTCGATATTATTTTCATTCTTGAAGTTTTTCTCAAATGTTAGGTAAATGCCAAGGAATTCGTCCACACTGCCCATATAAATTCACAGGTCTCTAGGGCTTCTAGATAAGAGAAGAAGTGAAGATATTAGAAATTAGCTAAATATCTTTAAACTCATAGATAGAATAAAAGAATCTAGAAAAAAAATGGAAAGAATATGTCAAAATAATGGAAGATGATCGCATTCCCAAAATTATACTTAAATACAAACCAAAAGGACGCAAGAATGTTGTTAGACCGAAGAAGAGATGGATCCAACTTTTGAATGAGAATCTATGAGACCGGAACAAGCCACATGGGCTTAATCCGTGATTGTTGATGATGCTGATGAATTACAGGGTCTGTTGTTCCAACTTTTCTCAATAAATGTTAAACAAAAAATATATCATATTTTAATTCTTCTAATTATATGTATGACAAACATTGCTCTTGATTGAAAAGAGGGCATAGGCTATGTTTACAAATATTTGAGAATAAAGCGCTTAGGAAAAATTTTGCAGCAAAGAGAGACGAACAATCAGGTGATCTAAATTAAATGTATGGGAAACTAGATGTAATAAGAAGAGTTATGTCCATTAGAACGACAATGGGTAGGACATGACACGAATGGTGAATTAAAGACGGAAATGGAAACTTCTTGCAGGACCAGAATGAGGTGGGAGAATAACGTAAAGAATCATTTGAGGGAGGTGAATTATACAAGGAATGACAGGAAAATATTAGCTCATGATAGGTAAGTATGGAGAGCTTATGTCCGCACAGGTGTCAATTTCCGGGTTCGATAGGCCAGTGAGTTATTTGGTTAGTTTAGTCAGGTTTATTTGAAATTTTAAATAATATAGCAGAGCTGTAACTTCAACAAAATTATAGTTTCATCGAAGATTGCAAATTGCTTCTGCAAGTGACACTTGAAATAACAAAATAACATTATTTTTTAATTGGAAAAAGAAGCTTGAGGAAAATCTTATTAGAAATGCTTAGGCACTTGTGGGAGAATATTATTAGTATGGCTCTTAGTAAACCAGATATCGTAGATATGAACTGAGGATACATATCAATGGGGAGCCTTAATGAGGGCGGCATTGAACCTTCAGGTCCACAAGACAAAAAAGTTTATTATTATTATTATTATTAATACATCACAACTGCGGCTTATCTCATGTTACCATATTTTTGTCACTATTATAATCACTTTTCTAAATAGACATATCACGAATTGATGATAATGATAACGACAACAGACTAATAATAAAGATAATAATAATAATAATAATAATAATAATAATAATAATAATAATAATAATCAGAATATTCATAATTAACAAAAACTCCTTCATAAATTTAAGGTCCAATTTCTATATGTTTTACCTATCATGTCCAGTCTGGGAAGTTTGGCGTTCCCTACTGTTCTAGGGACCCTTGGCGTCAAATAGAATACTATCTCAATGCCATGATATCCAGTGATAATTTAACATCAGTAACAAGTGCTCTCTATTCGTATTCCATCGAATAACACAATTTTATTACGAGTATTAAACCCTCGGAAACAACACATTTTACCTCTGTATTAGACATTTCAAGTCTCAGTTGACAGACGGAATTGTTTACTTCTGTAGGTTACGAGCCTGACACACAACCTCTGCATTGAAAATTAAAGTTTCCAGTAGTTTTTTTTTTCCTTCCCTAAACCTTTATTTTCAGTCTAAAAGATAATATAAATACTTAAAAAGGAATTTTAATCATTTAGCTTCTTATAAAATATAGGTATCCATATGGGGTATATCCTGGTGGTACAAGATTATCACGCTCCCCTCCAGTTACGAAGTTCTCGATTTCAAATCAGGAGGGGTCCATGAGCTTTTATGCGCGTAAAAATCTTCAACACGAGTTCCTTTGGAAGGGAAGTAAAGTCAATTGCACAGTGTCATAGATTTATGTATAACTTTAAACCTGAAAAAAAGGCCTCTCTGCAATTTTTTTCGAATATTTGTGCCCTACTTTGAATGTTTGCGCTAATAATTTGATATATTAAAGAGCGTCGTCGGTGTGGAATTTATTTTTGTAAAATAATGGTAAACATGATTACATTTGCTATGTAACAAGTAAAGTAATTGAATCGTAACTGTTTTTAGCGACACCAGAAATCTAACACATTAGGTTGTAGATTGCACGCCACTGAGAGAAAACTAAGAAATACGCATCTGTTATACGTGAAGTAGAAGTAGTAAATATTCCAGAGACAACCGACTGACAAATCGGATACAGTTTGAAACAATTCCCACGCTCTTGGGCTCAATTTCACTTTTTTTTCTCGCATTTCTCGTTTTTAAGGCAATATTGCGTGAAAAAAAAACGCCTTGTGGTCAATTACAGTAATATAACTGTAACAGACAATGACTTGTGACACTTCTTCTGTGTCAGAGATAAGCCCAAGTTATATAAAAATAGTACATTGCCATATACTACAAGAATAAACCAATTATATATTCAGTTAACAGGCTTGGTTTAACTAAGCCTATATCAATTGAGGCGGTTAGAAGCAAAAGGGTGTAAGTGCAAATTTTGCAGTATTGAGAAAAAACATATTTAAAGTTAAAGTTGTATAAAAAATCATGAGTATTTGAAAATTATAACATCATTCTTTATCTACTGCTAATCCATACGCTTTTATCCATCTGCCACTAAATAAAATAATGCTTCAAGAGTGTAATTATGCTCTTTATCGGAAGCCATATATAATAATAGTTAAGTCTCGTAGACTACGATGGGCAGGACATGTGGCATGTATGGGGGATGAAAGACGTGCATGGAAGCATCTTGTAGGAAAACCAGAGAGAAAACGCCCAATTGGTAGACCAAGAACGAGGTGGGAGAATAACAACTATGATTTGAGGGATGGCCGGTCCCAAGCCCGGATGAGAAAGGAGGAGGGGGAGGAGTAACAACCTCGTTAAAAAACCAGGGTTCAGTTGGCTCCGACTGATAGTACTCTGTAAGGGCCCCTAGCCAGGGTTACGGTGAAGACCTCAACGGCAGAGTCGGCGCAGAAGGAGTCCTTCATCACGGCGGATCTGGCGGAAGAGGCAACCCTATCTCTAAGGGAAATAGAGAAACGCTGCCTTGCGGTGAAGAGGGATCTTCAAAGGCTATGGGAGGAAATCCCAGACAGAAATTTTCCTGGTCCTCCAGGTTGGGGGTTTATGCTGTGGGCCAGCTCCCCACACATTAGAAAAAAAAAACAAAATGCTAAAAGACCAAATCAATCAAAGCCGGACGGAAAAAAGTATGAAAGACAAAAGCAACGAAAACGGACATTGAATATAGGCACGTGGAATGTACGAGGAATTAGAAACAAAATTAATGAAGTAGCAGGAGAATTATTCCAGAACAATATAGATATTGCAGCAGTGACGGAAACAAAAAAGAAAGGATCGGGAAATTCATATTTATGAAACTACATACATTTTTGGTCAGGTGTAAATAAATCAAAAAGAGCTAAAGCAGGAGTATCAATGTTTGTAAAAAAGAAATACAGTAAAAACATAACAGAATATGAACATATTAATGAAAGATGCCTAAAGATTAAAATGAAGCTTATGGGAAGAACAATGGTGTTCTTAGCAGTCTACTCACCAACAGATGATGCTGCACAGAGTCAGAAAGAAAAGTACTATTCAGTATTAGTGGAACAAATAGAGAAAATACGAAGTAATGAAGAATTAATACTAATGGGAGATTTAAATGGGAAAGTGGGTAGAAGAAACAATGATGAAGCAGTAGGAAAATATGGGGAACAAGAAGTCAACGATAATGGAAATAGAATCATAGAGATGTGCAAACAACATAAATTAAAGATAGTAAACACATTTTTCGACCATAAGGATATTCATAAATTTACTTGGGAACGACCTAGTCTCAATCAGAAATCAATAATAGACTACATAATTGTAAAGCAAAATACTTCCTTATTTATTAAGGACTCAAGGGTTAAAAGAGGAGCAAATTGTGGTTCTGACCACTATCTACTCACAGCACAGATCATCCCCAAATTCCCTACAGGGAAAAAAGTGCATGATGAAGCAAGGGAATCAACAATGCAACCGAAGCAGGAAGAAAAATTTAAACTGTATTTATTTAATCAGGATAGTATCAAAAACTTATATAAAGAAAGACTGAGGATTAAAATTGAGAATTTGGATTACAAGGAAGACATAGAAGAAGAATATAATCAATTAAAGGAAATAATACATTCGGCAGCAAAAGAAGCATTAGGCACAATAAATAAAAAACAAAATACCCAAGATTGGTGGAATGATGATATTGAAGAATTAACCAAAAAGAAGAAAAAATGCTACTTAGAATGGTTGGCAAATAAAACAACAGAAAATTGGATAGAATACAAGAGAACAAACGCCGAAGTTAAAAGGAAAGTGATAGAAGAAAAAAACAAATTATGGAAAAGCAAATGCCAAGAAATAGAAAGTTATATAGGAGGATCACAATCATCAGAAGTATGGAGATTTCTAAAAACACTGAAAACCAACCAAGGACCCAGCAAGATAAATTTGTTAGCAAAATCAGACGCAGAAAAACATTACAAAGCTTTACTGTCAGAAACTAGAAATGAGTTTATGGAAAACAACAGAAAATCCATCCATAGAAATGAACGCCCTGGAATTTGATACAATAGATATAGAATTAGAAATTCAAACCCTAAAGAATAAAAAGGCACCAGGGCCAGGAAACATACCAAATGAGTTAATTAAATATGGCCCAAAAAATTTAATAGGTAGATTGAGGGACTTGTATAATAAGTGCATTGCAATACAGAAGATTCCTGATGAATGGAAAATAAGCTACATAGTACCAATATACAAGAAGGGCGATAGAAGAGACGCAAAAAACTACAGAGGACTAAGTATAAATAACACATTATATAGAATATTTACGAAGTTATTAAAAACAAAGTTACAAAAAGATGTTAAAGACAAATTAGGAGAAGATCAAAATGGATTCAGACCAGGAAGGTCATGTGTTGACAATATATTTGCAATACAACAGTTAATTGAAAAACGGACTGCAGTTGGAGAAGAAACCCATTTGACAATGATAGATTTAGAGAAAGCTTATGACTCAATTCCGAGGAACAAATTATGGGAAGTATTGGAGAAATACAATATTGACAGAAACCTAATAGAAATTATTAAACAAACCTATAAAGATAACTCCGCTTATGTTAAAATGGGAAATATAATGTCGAATCCTATAAACACCTCAAAGGGATTGAAACAAGGGTGCAGTCTATCACCAATTTTATTTAATATTTATGTAGAATTTATATTAACGAAATGGAAACAAAGCTGCAAAGGTATGGGGATCCCAATAGGCAATAGATTTTTGCTGACATTACAATTTGCCGATGATCAACTGGTTTTAGCGCAAGACAATTTTGATATGGAATTCATGATAAAAAGGTTGAAAAGCACATATGAATCATGGGGTCTCACAGTAAATTTACAAAAAACAGAATATCTGGCAATAAATAGCAATGAAAGAGAAAACTTAGTATTGGAAGATGGAATCCAAATAAAGCAAGTGAAACAAACTAAATATTTGGGAATGATTATGGATAACATCGAAGGTATAGGCAAAGAGAACATAAAACATAGAATTGAATTGAGTAGCAAAATAATATCATCATTAAATTCCATATGGTGGGATAAGCATATTTGGAAAGACACAAAAAAATATATTGGTAAAACATTGGTGGAATCTGTTGCAATGTACGGAAGTGAGGTATGGACAATCAATAAGTACTACAAGAATAGACTAATTGCTCTAGAAATGGATTATTTACGAAGAAGTGCCAGAAAGTCTAAATTAGAACGTGTCACAAATAAGGAAATTAGAAACAAAATGGAAGCAGAAGAAAGCATAATTGAAAGAATTGAGGAAAAGGAATTAAAGTGGTTAGGACATATTTTAAGAATGGAAGATGAGCGATGGCCGAAGCAACTATATGAATGGCATCCTAACAGAAAGAAGAAAAGAGGAAGACCAAGGTTAACATGGAAGGAAAACATGAAGACAGTAATGCAAGCTAGAGGGCTAAGCATCGAAGATGCCCAAGACCGTAGGCTTTGGAGGTTTGGCACGGGAAGACGGCAGCAGCTGTAAAAACCCGAAGATAGATAGAGAGATTTGAGGGAAGTGGATTATACAGGGAATTATTAGAAAAACATTAGCTCAGGATAGGGATGTATGGAGAGCATATGTCCGCGCGGCCATGAAACTACGGGTTCGATGGTGCCAGTGAGTTAGTTAGTTAAAATGTAATTATGTACCGAACTCGTTTTGCGAAAAAAAAATCACGTACACCCATTTGCTTCTATCGGCCTCAATTATTATTTTAGCGAATTCTGGAAGAATGAAGCTATTGAGGTTGTTTCATGAAAACAGTGTGTGTATAGAAAACAGAATAGTAGATCAAGTAAATCGAATTAAATACTTGCGATATGTTGTAACACACGGTAAACATAGGAATGTCGAAAAAAAATTTAGTACATTCAGATATAGGCCTATGTGTGAAACAATTAGAAATTTTTTAAATACATAAGGAAAGAAACAAAATTTAAATTTTGCAACGTTATGTCTGTTAGCGTGTTGCTATGTGGCTCCGAAAATTGGACTTTGATTAAATATCAACTAAAAAGAATAGAATCTGCAAAAAATAGATTTTGAGATATGTAGCTGGATACACTTTACAAGATTAAAGATATGCCAAAGATGTTAAGAATGAGTTCAATTTATTCAGCTTAACAGACAATCAAAGAATATACAAACAAAATTGTTTGGACCACATTCAAAGAATGAATCAAGAAAGTATAACACATATTAAAATTAGTTAGAGGGATATAGATGTGCTGAACGGCCAAGAGCATGATGGAGAGACCAGTTTTTGCATGAGACCGGAACGAACCTTATGCAGTTCAATTATATTTATATATATATATATATATATATATAGGCTAAGATTCATGATGTGTTCCGTTGGGGTATTATTCAAAATTAAAATATAAAATTATGGAATATTCACCTGAAAGGTCCGTCTCCTCAACTTATTAATTATGTAACTGTAGCGCTTTCGGGACTTGTCCCATCATCGGCAGGATTCAAAACTGGTGTATTTGTGTTTAATTTTAGCCTGACTGGCTGCATAATCAACTTTTATCGCATATTAAATATTGAAAACACCCTAACAGTAATGCACAGAGAAAATAATCCAGCGAAGGTAAACGTACTCGAAGAGATGGAAATCATGAAAACAGCTCACAACAACTATAATGTGGTAAACGAAAACGAACCCAATACATGTAACCCCCTCTACCAGATCTTCAGTGAAACAGCAGTTTTGAATCCTGCCGATGATGGGACAAGTCCCGAAAGCGCTACAGTTACCTAATTAATAAGTTGAGGAGACGGACTTTTCAGGTGAATATTCCATAATTTTATATTTTAATTTTTAATATTGAAGCGTTACTGCTATAAAGTAAATATTCTCATCAAAAACGCTTTCTTATTATACAAGCCGTAAGACTGCAATGTGAGCGTAGATTCGAAATCTTTTATGATAGAATTGTGAATGAGGAAAGAAATATATATAGCTTTGATTTGGGAGCCTGAATAGCGTAAGTGGTAGCTCACTAGCGTATAAAGCTAGAGGTATCGAGTTGAATTCCCAGTACAGACGTTATTTCTTCTTTTCAAATATATCTAAATGGGCGCATATGTATCTGTTAACGTTCTAGCGTAAGCAATTTTTGTTTCATCGCAACCAAACTTGGTATATAGCAATTAATTAAAAAAATTAAGGTTAAGTTCGATAATTGTACCATTAGATATAGAAGTTCACCAGAAACGAAAATTTAATAAATACACCAAATGTCGCATTTTTTCATGTTTACAACGAAACTTAGCAAGTGCTGTTAATCTAAAAAGAGAAAGGTGTTCTAAAAATAAGCAAAATCCGAAAATTAGAAGTGGTATTTAAACTGAAACCAGAAATTAAAAATTGACTGTAGCAACAGCCGTGTTTGGTTCGTCACTATGTATACCATACAACATAATCAACCCTTAAATGTATCCTGTCAGATACATTATTTTAATTTATTTAACATCTTTAATAAACTAATGGAAAAACAAATCGTCACATATTATTTAAATTGGTGTCAAATTATACAACAATATGCAAATATGTAATAACTTATGGTTATGCATGATTTGTTTTCACTACTGTCCGACACTTTTAAATAAGCTGGTACCAGAAACTGAGTTTCTACAATTTAACAAAATAAATATATATTCCGCAATCCAGCAAAATGCGGTCATAAATTCGAATTGCTGAGGAATTCGCTAGTTTACGCAGTTTTTACTTGTTCCATCCATAGTAATTCTGCCCGAGGACAGGTCTTTCACTGAATTCATAGCATTTTCATGCTATGCTTTGCAGCTTTTCTAGGGAATTATAAGTGTGGTAGCTTCCCGTTGCTTTCCACACCGATGGAGGATGGTGATGATAATGATGATGATGGGCAGATGATTTTCGGAGACCGTTGGGCTCTAAGCTTCCTGACATTTGTCTTACAGGTGAGGAAAAACCCCGAAGAAAACCTCACCCAGGAGCCTGTCCCGACCGGGAAGAAAGCCACACTAAGGACTTTTTGGCACTTGAAATCATCGTCCCTGGCCCTGCTTGAATATGCAAGAATGTTGTTGCTTATCTCAGGTTCTTCTGAATCATATCCATGAGGTTATTGTTTTGAAATAATTTTATTACACCTGCAGGTTGGGTTTATATGCGTCTGCCTATTTTATCATCTGATCTGTGGGCACATCACTGTGAAAGTACGAACTTTGCCCAAGGTGGATGGCCGCCTCAACTAGCAGTAAAGA
The DNA here is from genome assembly GCA_030220185.1 of Diploptera punctata. NCBI lineage: Eukaryota > Metazoa > Arthropoda > Insecta > Blattodea > Blaberidae > Diploptera > Diploptera punctata. The sequence goes on along the minus strand of JASPKZ010003044.1, from coordinate 4,908,862 downwards.
CGCAATTTGTAATCGTCTTTTCATACAGACAGCCAGTACATTTACTTGTTATCCTAGGTCTCTGATCCATTGTCAGGTACTGACAGCCGGACTAGCTGAGCCCCTGATTTTTACGAGGTGTTCTCCTCCCCCTCTTTCATTACCGAACGGGCTTGAGACCGTCGAAAATGATACCAGCTAGTCCACCAGACAAAGTTTTATTGTTGTTATATTCTATTTAATTCCTTGTGATTTTTTGTAGATTCAAGCATTCATCTTCAAGTCTATTACCTTTCACACAGAGAACTATTTACCTTCCCGTTTCGTTACGTATTAAGAAGATTCAAACAGAGACGGAAAATAAAATGTTATGTGGAGCGTAGTTATCATAATACTTTTGTCAGAAATTGCAAGGAACTGGACGGAACTAAAATGCGTTTCTCTGCATCTTAATTATAAATATAAAGAAATAATTTCTTATTTACAAGTTCTTGGATGAAATACCTTAACAATGCTATTTTATATCTGAAAGTTTCATGGATCATCATCAGCTGTCTAAATTGACTGCATTCCCGTATGACTGATACATAGTATATTTACATTGTGGTGATAAGTCGCAATTTAATTTCTTCATGCTAAGGGTTGTGAAACCCGAGTCACTAAATGAATGTAAAATTGCCTTGTAATTTCTATGGATATTACATTGAAGACGTAATGTATTTGCGGGAGGTCCCTGGTGAATCAAAAAGGAGACTGAGGAATCTCATGCAGAGTTTCTTTCAGCTGTTAATGCTTTGTGGTATCGCTAATGCCAATTGTTATTTTGATTTCCGTGTGAGTTAAACTAAAAATGAAGCAAAAATTTCAATCCACCATGAACGTAATGTTTCCTACATTTTGTAACGATTCGCTATTCATTTATTTCTTGTAGTTAGAAAATTTATCACCGAAGAGTAGACTCTATCTACGGGAATAACTTCATTTATCTCTAATTTTCCATCATTAATGTCGTGTTTTATTTATTTTTTATTTTCATACACTAAGTTTGCATTTATAAGGTAAACTTATTAAAATCAAGATTTAAAATTAATTTTAAATGCGTTCGCATATATTTTGATATCGTAAAAAACTCACAAAATGTATGCTGTCTTACCCAAATTAATTAAATTCTTAACTGGAATGAAGAACATTATTAAAGAGTCGAAATTAGCAAAAAAACAGCCCAGTGGCCTTAAAGAGGAGTAACACTACTACTACTACTACTACTACTAATACTACTAATAATAATAATAATAATAATAATAATAATAATAATAATAATAAGCCTTCTACCACACTACGTAGAATTGACATGTAAAATATTAATATCGAATCCATAATTATTGGGGTCGTAAAAGTTATTGGCGACAGTCAATGCCATTTATGCTCAACTTTAAAACCCTAATACTCTACATCTAGGAGGGTTCGAGAGGATAGGCTACATAAAAATAATCGAAAAATATTAATAATTATTAGAGTGGAATTCACAGTTTTCGGGGTCGTTCAGCAGTTTTGTGACAGCCCCGATGACATTTAAACCCAAGTTTTTTTAGAACGTTGTTCCATTCCATTCCATAGTAATTCTGCCCGAGGGCAGGTCATTCACTGCAATCATAGCATGTCCATGCTATGCGTTGCAGCTTTACTAGGGAATTGTAGGTGTGGTAGCTTCCCGTTGCTTTCCACACCGGTGAAGGATCATGATGATAAGGATGATGGCCGGATGATTTTCGGGGACCGTTGGGCCTTAAGCTTCCTGACATTTGTCTTACAGATGAGGAAAAACCCCGAAGAAAACCTCACCCAGGAGCCTGTCCCGACCGGGAATCGAACCCGAGCCCGCTGCGTGACAAGGCAGCACGCTATCTCGAGACCACAGCGTTGGACATTAGTTGGAGGCGTATTTAACCCCTTAATTGGTATACTGAACTGTGTTTTCTCCAAGTACTACAGTTTTTAAAATTCTTTGTTTCGATTTCTTGGTATTTTCATTGACAAGAATATTTATTATTGTAATAATGAAGATTAAATTAGAACGATCACACAGATAGAATGGAGAACAGTAGATCAGTGAAGAAAGTACGTGACTGGACACCTCAGCAGAAAAGGCCATTAGGAAGACCACAACTACGATGGAAGGATGTCACCATACCCCGGACCTGTAATGAATGAATACGCAACAAGCTGCCAGCTTTCATGCGTAGAGGAAGAAGAAGAAGAAGTGGAAGAAGTAATAATGAAGGCTTAAACTGTTGGTGTCACTCTCATTATATAAACTTGCAATTGTCCGGGTTTTTGGCCGTGACTCGAAGTTGGTGACTTACTCGATCTTTAATACATGGCAGCGGCATACGTTTTCAGGAGATTGTGTTATTTCTATGTTGACTCCCCTCAGCTGTCATGAGGTCGACGAAACATCGAGGAAGTCTTCAAATTTGAGACCACTACGAAAACGACCAGAAAATACGAAGTTCAAAATGAATCTACCACCGTCACTGCATTGATATATGATGAATCAATACCGCACGGAGACGGATAGAAACACCATTAATTTTAATAAATCGGTCACATGACAGCACCGAAGAGCCAAGGTTAACTGAAATCATTGTGTAATTTGCTGGAATATGCCAATACAGAGCGTCACATGGTTAATGCATAACTAACTAACTGGCACTATCGAACCCGTAGGTTCATGGCCGCATGGACATAAGCTCTCCATATATCTCTATCCTGAGCCAATATTTTCCAATCATCTCCTGTATAATCTACTTCCCTCAAATCTTAGTTAATGTTATTCTCCCACCTCATTCTTGGTCTACCAACTGGGCGTTTTCCCTCTGGTTTTCCTACAAGAAGCTTTCATGCATGTTTTTCATTCCCCATTCGTGCCACATGTCCTGCCCATCGCAGCCTACGAGATTTAACTGTTCTCATTATATCTGGATTCCTATAAAGATCATGCAATTCACTGTAGGCACTCTTCTCCATTCACCTGTCTGTTCATCTCTCTTTGTTCCAAATATTTTCCTAAGAACTTTATTCTCAAATACTCGTAAACTCCTGTCCTGCCTTGAAGTAAGAGTCCATGTTTCGCATCCATATGGTTAATGTATGCAGTTCATTATTTTATTTTGAGCTTTCTTGACCCAATTTTCCACTTCTCGCACTATGCAGGTATTTGGTTGAACTTACAAGGCAGAGCGGACTCCGTTTTAGACCCTACTTACCAGTAGCTCCTAAAATATGCTCCGAAAATATAATTTCGCGTATTTTTAAATGAATAATGTATGTACAGTTAAAATATCGTAGGATGCCATAAACGAGCCTCTACTTTTGTCCGGTAAGAATCCAGATCGAGGTATGAGATGATATGAAACCCATTAATGAAGGAGTATGTTACACATGGATACCGACTGACCAGGCCTGTCATGTCATTATAGGGGAAATTAAAAAAATGGATGACATTAGTTTGGAGAAATTGTGAAATGAAAATTTTGGCAGTGGAAAACGGGAGAAAATCCGAGAAGAATCTGCTCTGGTTCCGATTCGTCCACCACGAACCTCGCTTTCGTATGATACTATACTGGAGAAAAATAATAGGACTATATCGGCAACTGTTGGTAATTCTATTATAAACGCTAAATAGTTGTATATTATCCACATAACAAATGTACAGAGGCTTAATATAATAGGGTTCATTTGAGGAGCCCTGAATTTGTTTTTATAACCAAAGCGAACCTCAATTAAAAGAGTTTGGGAAATGGATCTAGGAGAAGACCTATATACAAATTAAATGTATTTGATATGGCCCGGGATCCCGCTAGTCACATGCGTATACCATTCATTACACATATCATTACACATATCTTTAATTACTTCAAATTGACCAGACTCATGGGCTAGTGACCGGCGTTTCTGACTACAATATATGAGGTCCCGGTCAGACCATAGGAATTTTTTCTTAAAGTCAATTATTCCAGTGGTTGAATTAAAAAAACTCCTGACGCGACAGGCCTATAATGCCTTTAGCCTACCAGCCGGCTGCTGGCCTCACATCCACATGTGTCAATCACAGAGGTAGATGATAATCAGCCAGTGTAGGGGTGACATGTGGTCAGCATGTCGAGTCCCCCAGTCGTTATAGCCGGTTTTCTCAACCTGGAGTCGCTACTTATTGTAGCTACCCAAATGCATCACGATGCTGGGTGGGCACCGGTCCCATACTGGCCGAAATACCATGAGAAAATTTCTTCCCCCATGGGGACTCGAACCTGCGCAAGTCCCTTAGATCTGCGCCAAGGCTTCCTGCCTTAACCACTCGGCTACGGCGCGGGACAAGCCCAAGTAAAGTAATTCCACTACAGGCTTCGGGAGGCCCTTGGGGTAGTAGGAAGTTAAGGCTCCCACTTTTTCTAGACAATCGGCACTTGATGTCAGCCGGGTTGTCAGCCCTGCGTGACGGCCGCCTTTACCGCCAGAACAAGCGACTGGTACTCATTTCCGTTAGAGGCTGATTCGACCCAAGGGCCATAGTGCCGCCAGAAGGTTTTGGTCAGTTTAAAAATCCTGACCCCACCGGGACTTGAACTCTCGACCTTCAGGCTTGTAGCGCAATGCCTTAACCACTACGCTACGGCGTGCCCCTGGTTGAATTTAGGTTAAGATTATATTATAGACTCTCCTGGTGGTTCATTATCATTTATTACCCTCATATCATCGGAGTAATGTAACTCTCATCCAGGTGCACCAACCTAAGAAATTGATTACAATTCTGCTAATGCCAGGGGAGAAAGCCAATGATATGATAAAAGAAAACCTGGTGGCACTGGACAAAAAAATAAAATAAAAAATATAGTTCTGGTATAAAATGGATCTGGGAGAAGACCTATACAAAGATAGAAATACTAAATGCCTTAAATTCTCTCGTCAACGCCTGAGTAAGCTATAGGCCTACAAGTTTAAGGAAGTATGTAAGTCATAATAGGCAGTTAACAGGTCAACTTTTTCAGTTAACTCAAGAAATTTTATATCTTGGAAATATTACACAATTCAAATAACGGCTAATGGTTTTTCAAAACTGTTTAATATCAAATAAACTTAGAGAACACAATGGGAAAACTGTATAACTTAAACCAGGAACAAAGGCTACGGGACTTTTAGCTCGTCATGGAAATTATCTCAAGAGGTTAAGAAGTGCTATAATATTTCATGACCATAGTAAGCACCTGTGCTCGGTAAACGAGCGACTGAATAAAGGTAACTTACTAATAACCGCAACGGTCATTCTAATTATTAATATTTTATTTATTTTTGCATTAATAATTTTTTATCTATCTTTTTATCTATTCTTTTTAAAGTGATCCCACAACAGGCCCGGAGGCCCTTGGGGTAGTAGGAGGTTAAGGCTCCCACTTTTTCTAGACAATCGGCACTTTACGTCAGCCGGGTTGTCAGCCCTGCGTGACGGCCGCCTTTACCCCAGAACAAGCGTCTGGTACTCATTTCAGTTAGAGTCTGAGTCGGCCCCAGGGCCATAGTGCCGCCAGAGGGTTTGGGTCAGTTTTAAAAATCCTGACCCCAACGGGACTTGAACCCTCGACCCTCCGGCTTGTAGCTCAGTGCCTTAACCACTACACTACGGCGTGTCCCCAATTTTTTATCTATTAGAAATTCATTTTGTGTAAGTGCAGGTAAAAGTGATCACACTACAGGCCATAGGACACCCTTGGAGTAGTAGGAGGTTAAGGCTCCCACTTTTTCTAGACAAGAATCTGGGGCTCATTTTAGTTAGAGGCTGAGTTGACCCCAGGCCCATAGAGCCACCAGAAGGTTTGGGCAAGTTTAAAAATCCTGAACCTCACCAGGACTCGAACCCTCGACCTGCTGTTTTTAGAGTATTGCCTTAACCAACTAAGCTACGGCGTGCCCGAGTAAGTGTAGGCCTAATCATAGGGCCTATTACAAATTCTCTTTTATTATCACGTTAGGTTCATCATCTTTAAAGTAATAAATTTATATGTAACATATACGATATGTATTCGTATTATTGTGCAATAAATAACCACTGATCCCTATTAGGTTCGTCTTCCGGGCATATAGGCCGTGGTCCAGTCGTTCTTCTACTCGACGTTTCGTCTACTGCTGCGGTAGACATCTTCAGGAGATACTGCGTGCTCTCTGTGAACTCCTCAACAGTCGGCTGCAGACTGGCTGGTCGTTGGAAACTCCCTCCCTATTTATAGGCACGCCCCTGGTGGAGAGGCGGTTTTCTGCGCAGTCCGTGTTGCGTGTTATTTTGTCCAGGCTGTCGCTATCAGAAGTCATAGGCTTCGTCGTAGAAGAACGACTGGACCACGGCCTATATGCCCGGAAGACGAACCTAATAGGGATCAAGACGCCGGCTGTGAAAGCCTACAGTTATAAATAACCACTGTTTGGAAATGCTTACTTCATGTTTCACTAGATTTCGAATGATTATCCTATATATAATTGAGTGTGAGTCTGTCTGCCCTTTATGGATTCAAAAACTACTTTACCGATTTGAATGAGGTTCTCACGATCTTCTAGAGAATTTTTCTGGGGCAATTAATGTATATAACATATTAAAAACTCCTGATTCGACAAGGCCTAGAAGGCCCTTAGCCTATCAGCCGGCTGCTGGTCTCGCATCCACATGTGTCAATCACAGAGGTTGATGATCGTCTAGCAGGTGTAGGGGTGACATGTGGTCAGCATATCGAGTCCCCCATCCGTTATAGCTGGTTTTCTCAACCTGGAGCCGCTACTCATTGTAGCTACCCAAATGCCTCACGATGCTGGGTGGGCACCGGTCCCATACTGGCCGAACTACTATGAGAAAATTTCTTCCCCCATGGAGACTCGAACCAGCGCAAGTCCCCTAGCTGCGCGCCAAGGATTTCTGCCTTAACCACTCGGCTACGGCGCGGGACATATAACATATTACCGTACATAATATAGTGCATCAGTGCACTAAAAAATAGCTTTTTGGACTATTAATATGGCTTACGCTGTCTAAACCATAACAAATACACCAAATTAATGTACGCAGAACTGAATATCTCAAAAAATTCTACAAAAATATCAGGGACAGCATATGTCTATCTTTTACCTATAACTCACAATAACTTTTTTTTTTCTTTCAACTCATTAATGCCAATAAGATCGGGGTAAGTAATTTCCCGGACAACACCGGGGTATCTAAAAATAATTACGATCCAAATTTATAATTATTTTTCTTTTTACGTATTCAACTAAACATAAAAACACATTTAATTTATTTAGGTGTAGGAGCTCACACTGAATATTAGCTAGTGGTTAATAAAAATTGAGGGAGTGCTTGTGTGGTGTAACTGTTACCGTGTGTGCATTTAATTACATGTGTGCAGATTCGATATCAAATTATAACATTTTTTTTAATACTAGACATGAATGGAGCTCACTCAGGTTTGTGAGGAGAAATTAATAGATACTTGATATGAGAAGTAAAGATGTCAGGGTAAGAAAACAAAGTTCAAGGACTGCGTCATGCTAACCACATGGTTCCTTGCAATGTCATCTTAAATGCGGTGACAACTACTCCAGTTGATGAAGACTCTTCGGAACTGTCGCAACATAGTTTTATTTATACCAACATTACTTTATTATTATTATTATTATTATTATTATTATTATTATTATTATTATTATTATTATTATTATTATTATTATTAATATTATTAGGTCTATCATCAATATTACTAATATAATCACCACCGTTGTTACTTTTTTTTTTGTTAAAAACTCCATGGTGCGAAAGATCTAGTAGGCCTTGGGCTTACTATCAGCTTGCTGGCCTAACATCCATGTATTAATTACAGAGATAAACGATTATTCGCTAGTATAGATGTGACATGTGATCATCATGTCGGATCCCCTTCGCTAGTATAGATGTGACATGTGATCATCATGTCGGATCCCCTAACCTTATAGCTGGTTTTGTCAATTTTAGCCTCTACTTATTGTAGCTACCCAAATTTCTTAAGATGCTGATTGGGCACCGGTTCCATATTGGAAGATATTGAATCAGAAAATTTCTTCCCCAATGGGGACTCGAATCAGCGCAAATTCAGTACCTCTGTAACAAAGTATCATGTATTAAACAGCTCGGTAACGGTACGTGATTATTATTATTATTATTATTATTATTAGTAGTAGTAGTAGTAGTAGTAGTAGTAGTATTATTATTATTATTATTATTATATCTTAATTTTAAAAGAAAGAATTTACCTCCCAACCAAAATTAATAATACAATATAATTTCGAAGTTTTAATTTTTATAATTTTGGAATATAAAATGGGTTATCAAATCAACTTTTGGATGGTGTTTCTGTTGAGGCCAAAACAGGTCAAACAAATGGCCTAAATCCGTGAATGTACTATGATGATGATGATATATAATTGAATAGTGAGAAATACTGTCACATATGGAGCTGAAGTTTAGAAATTCAACAAAAACTTAGAACAAAAACTTATGTCGACGGAAATGGATTTCTTGAGAAGAGCCCGCGCCATAGCCGAGCGGTTAAGGCAGGAAGCCTTGGCGCAGAGCTACGGGACTTGCGCTGGTTCGAGTCTCCATGGGGGAAGAAATTCTCATGGTATTTCGGCCAGTATGGGACCGGTGCCCACCCAGCATTGTGAGGTAATTGGGTACCTACAATAAGTAGCGGCTCCAGGTTGAGGAACCAGCTATAACGGCTGGGGGACTCGACATGCTAACCACATGTCATCCCTACACTGGCTGTTGATCATCTACCTCTGTGATTGACACATGTGGATGTGAAGGGCCAGCAGCCGGCTGGTAAAAGGGCAACCGCTGAAAAGTGGAAAGACCCTCAATCGGATTGGAGAAGAGCAGCAATATCTTCAAATTTAGAAAAAATAAGAAATACTGTCATACGAGAACAAATGAATATTATATATTCAATAGTATATTAATATAAGATACAAGCAATTAAATTGCTATGGGCATATAAGACGAATGCAAGAAGAACATTGGAATGATGTCCACCTGGAAGAAGAAGGAAATGAAGACTTCGAAACTCGTGAATGCAAGAAATAAGAACTGGAATGAGAAGAAGAGAACTGGAGGAAATGGAGTGGATTCATAGAGACGAGTAGAGAAGGAAAATAAAACTTTAGGCAGAGAAAGTTGTGAAAACATTGAAAATCTATATATAAATAAAATTATTATATTTTAATATTAAAAGAAAGAATTTACATTCCATGAAAAATAATAATGCAGTGTAATTTCGAAGTGTCAATTTGCATAATTTCTAATATCAAATAGTTTTCCAAATCGAATTCAGGATATGTCTTTATTAATACATTAGTCACAAAAATATTTGCTGAGCTTGAAATGAGATTTTCTCAAACTGGACACCTCTGCGATCTATAGGGATCAATTTTGTATAAAAATATTGAGAGCATTTGATACGTTGGAGATTCAACGTACGTATTTAGTTAAATGCATAAAAAATACGAACTTTCAGAAATACTACGAAATTAATCAATGAAAACTTGATACGACTTACTTATAGATACAATTACCTTCTGCACATCGGCAACAGGGGATAGGCTTACGCAGTAGCATAGTTGGTTAAGTCAATACGCTATTAGTTGGAAGGTCTGGGTTTGAGTCCCGATGGGGAGTCAAGATTTTTCAATTGGTCAAAACCTTCCTGACGCACTATGGAACTAGCGTCGACTGAACCTCTAACTAAATTAGTACCAAGCGCTTGTTCTGGGTTGAAAGTAGGGGTCACACATGGCTGACAAATAGGCTGATATAATATGGTGTATTTTGTTTAGAAAGGTTTATCCCAAAGGCTTCCTAAGACTTGTTGGGATAACTTTACTTTTACATTGATATGTTCAATGTGTTCCAGAAAAAAACGTAACTTGTAGTAGTTTTTACTTTCTTATTCTTTTATTATAAGTATTAAGTAAGTATTATTTTATTATAAATGCATTAACACTAAGAATTCCTTTAGCATGTACGAATCATAAACATTTCCATAAACCAAGCACCTTTTCATATGCACGTACCGCTCTTGTAATTCTAGCCATCTTTTGTTTTTATTTTCAGCAATGAAATGCAGATTAACATCACAAGATCACGTTTGTGTTCTCAAATTTGAAGGCGTTTGTCGCTGACTTTAATGATCTGAACAAGTCCATAAACTTAAGAAGTAGGTTCTAAGATCGCTAAGCAGTATACTTAAATTGTGGTTACAAAATATTCTTTTTACATCGACGAATGCACATGAGTTTCAAGAATTCCAGTAATTCAACTTTACATTATTTGAATATGGGAAGATAAATGTAACTTTCTTTTTGAGAACATTAATTTATAATTAATTGATACAATTATTTTGATTACGTATGAATTCCTTTTAATTCACAATAATTTAAAAAATGTATTCCACGATTTTTTTTGTCCATTACCATCAGGTTAGTCCACCGCTGTGGTCTCGAGGTAGCGTGCCGCCTTGTCACGCAGCGGATCCAGGGTTCGATTCCCGGTCGGGACAAGCTTCCTGGATGAGTTTTTTTTGGGGGGGGGTATTTTCCTCACCTGTAAAACAAATGTCAGGAAGCTTTGAGGTCCAAATTGTCCCCGAACATCATCTGGCCATCATCATCACCGACAACTTCTTTTCCCAACTCAGACTAGTAATTCAATTGAATGATTCCAAAATACTCCCCCTGCAGAACATAGCTACTCATCTCACGGTGTTGAAAGCAACGGGAGGCTACCACATCCATAATTCCCTAGTAAAACTACAAATCATAGCATGAAAATGCTGCGACTCCAATTCTATGGTACGACAAGCATATAAGTCTGATTGTCTACCAGCCGGCTGCTGACCTCACATTTATAAGGGTTAATCACAGAGGCGGATGATTATCTAGTGAGTATAGGGGTGAATGTGGTCAGCATATTGGATCCCCCAGCCCTTATAAGTGGTTTACTCAACCAGGAGACACTACATATTGTAGCTATAAAAATTCCTCACGATGCCGGGTGAGTAATAGTTCCAAATATATCTAAATTCCATGAGAAAATGTCTTCCCAATGGGGACTTGAACCAGCGCAAGTTCCGTAACTTTGCGAAGAGGCTTCATGGCTTAAACCGTTCGGCATTCTTCTCGGTCATTGGGTGAATTTCAACCTCATTTCTGAAGTTTAAGCGACTGGAAAAGCGGAGATACATTACTACGATTTGATGTGTGATAAATGGTAAAGAACCGCCTAAATATAACCTGAATTCCAGACTATTGGGGACCATATGAATAATTCCCTTTAACGAAAGATTCCTGCTGTCTGACCGGGAATCAAACGTGGGACCTCATGAACTTTAATCAGAAACTCTGGTTTCTAGATCAAGAGGTTGGCCATTTTTTAAAAATACATGAGCTAATATTCTACGGAAAAATTATAAATATCCACATAGGCCTATGCTTACCAGAACTGCTGTAATATAGTAGACGTAGGTATATTTCTTTATCAAATAAAACTCGGTTAAAAAAAGTGGAATGGGAATGGACACACATTTTCGAACAATACTGTTGTCGTTCATCATAATAAATTATTAATAAAATCCGAGGTCTGTGTCTGACTATTGTCCGGCAGTCCCAAAGTCCAGAATCTTGCTACACTTTTTTTTTCTTGGAATACAAGATAAAAATTAAAATTTAAAATGTTCCTGTTGGCAGGTGCCGTTGTCGTCAACTTTGTTAAAATACGTAATGTATGTAAAATATTATTAATTGGAGGCATTTCGTAAGTTAACTTCCATCATTAGCAGGATGACTCAGGAACTGACTCAGTTCCTACTGGAGACGCATCAAAATCATCAACATCTACAGCGTCTTAAAACAAATAGTAGCGCATACTAATCCTGCTAATGATGGAAGTTAATTTCAGAAAGGTCTCCAATTAATAATATTTTACATACATTATTATAACAAAGTTGAGGACGACGGCACCTGCCAATAGATACATTTTAAATTTAAATTTTTATCTTATGACTATTCACCTCAACGGAATTTGATATGAATTCTATTAGTATTGGAACACAAGGTAAAGTGGGGGAACGCAGTGGTGTAGTTGCTTAAACAAATAAGCTACAAGACAGAATATCGGGGGTTCGAGTATCGGTGGAGTCAGGATTTTTAAACTATGATCCGTGACCCTGCAGTCAATTAAGCATCTAACGGAAATAAGTACCAGATATATGCTCTGGTGATAAAGGCGCTCATCACGCAGGGCTGACAACCTGGCTAATATTCAGTGCTGATTATCTACCCCAAGGGTCACCTAAGACCTATAATGGAATCACTTTATCATTACCTTTTTTTAATAAGGTGAATTGTAAACCTTGCCGTTTACGTCCAATTGTGAGAACAACTTAAGTAACAAAATGCCATAAAATATATTAAATAAGGAATGAAGGGTTAAGAAACATGACTTTCCATACAATCCTTCAATACCTATTTATAAGAATTTCTTGAGAGTCCCCCCCCCACTCGCTGGTCGCATGAATCATAGAGAAACTTCGAATAGAGGGAAAACTGAGTACAGTGACATCTAAAAAAATTCGGTCGTTTACAATGAACTACAATGAGCAAGCTACAGTGGTAGCGCTGTTTCGTAGTAACAGAATAAGTAACTAAATAAAACAAATGCAAGGCACACGGCGTGTTCACTCGGGATTATGGGAAATTAGCTATTTTGTAAATTAAAATTTTTAACCGCTATCCTTTCGTTCTATGTAGACGGTGCTGTAAAAATTATATATTATCGAAAGTTAAAATCATTACTTAGATTTTATTTTACTCTAATTTGTAAGTAAATTCAAGCTTGTTTACGTTTTTAATGTGAATATATTTTCAAAGATAAACCTACTAGAAGTGATAAAGTTCTAAGATTTGTTAGGTTAGGAAGAGTGTTGTTAGTGTACAGCCATTTCTAACAAACATTTTAAAAATGTGAGTGACTTTATAATGGATTTCAGATGTACGACATGGCTAAGGTTCTTTAATAAATATTGTATAAAATATGTATATGAGAATAAGGGGATAGGTCAATTGTAAATATTTATTAAAAGAGCTCATACTGCACGTCTTTAAATTTTAATAAACGAAAAATAAATTAACATTTTTATTTATTTCCATTCTTCCCTTCTGTTAAAATTAAAGAAAATATTTAGGTCTGTTAGGCTGGGTACAAATAATTTCATAATTTAAGATTAATTAATATTCCTATAAAAGTTCAATTCCATGATTATTCACCAGATGGCGTTATATAATTATAATTCATAATTTTATCACCAGATGATTCTGAATTTCATATTAATAACGAGAAACCCCTGCTAAAGGAGAAGATACATTGGGTGGCCGAGGATAAGATGGTCCTAACACTGAAGACGGCAAAGACAAGATTATCTAAACATTGCAATGATTATGATGCTCCTGCTAGTGAATTCCTCTAGTGATTATTTATTCTTCTTATAATTAATTAGGTTTATTGCCACGGATTTAACTAATTAAAGTAGTCCTAATCGAATCGTTTACGACTCAGGCCCGGGTGGAGGGATGAGATTCGATGAAGTCCCTTATATTTGCGAGCTGTGAATTACAAGGATGCTGGTTAGCCACACCTGACCCACTATCACATGGGCAGATGAAATTAAATGAAACTAAATGAATGAGATGAGTGTGGAGGAATAGTAGAATGATTTTTTTTTTGGCAGGGGAAAACGGGAGAAACCTAGAGAAACCTGCTCAGTCTATGTTTTGTCCACCATAGAACCCATATGGAGAGGCCGAGACTCGATCCCGGGACCCAGCAATAAGAGACGACCGTCTAAGTATCATAGAGCCTCCACGTCTATCTAAACCGAGTAAAATTGTATGAAGAAATGTTGGTTAATATGAGATTATTGATATCAAAACTCAGTTCCAGGTCAAAACAATGAAAAAAGCTCTTAGTAGCGGAGTCTAATATTTAAGGATAGAGCCTACCACACGCACGTTCTGGGGGTAAGGAAACCGTCATGTAGGGGTGACAACCCAGTGACATCTCATGCCGATTATCAGGGTTGTCTACAAAGGAGCCTTAACCTCCTATTATCCCAAGAGCGTCCTAAAGCTTATAGTGGGATCACTTACCACTCTAGCAAAACTTCAAGCATTTAGTAACTTCATGGCGCTACAGTTCTTGAATGCCCCTTGGGCTACCACCCGGCTGCTGACCTCACATCCACGTGTTAATTGTAGAGCTAGACGATCATCCAGAGAATTGTAATAAGTCTTGTTTCAATTCTGTCTAAAAATTATTGAAGATCGAGAAAAATCATCTTTGTTCGTATATGCGGAATTTAGGCGTGTCATGTTGTCGGCAGGGGCACGCCGTAGCGCAGTGGTTAAGGTACTGCGCTACAAACCGGAAGGTCGTGGGTTCGAGTCCCGGTGAGGTTTGTCTCTAACGGAAATGAGTACCAGGCGCTTGTTCTGGTGGTAAAGGCGGCCGTTACGCAGGGCTGATAACTCGGCTGACATCAAGTGCCGATTGTCTAGAAAAAGTGGGAGTCTTAACCTCCTACTACCCCAAGGGTCTCCCGAGGCCTGTAGTGGGATCACTTTACCTTTACTTTACCATGTTGTTGGCATGTCGGTTTTCCAGCCATTATAACTGGTTTTCTCAACCGAAATTCCACGAGAAAATGTCTTCCTTTATGTGGATTCAAACCTGATGCTTTAAACCCTACCCTATGACACGAGACACTTAAAGCATTTACGGAACGTAAAAGAACCTCAAATCAAAATAAGTATATTCTGAGCAAAAATGACCAAATTTGAATTGCGAACTAATGATCTTAGCTGTTAAAGATCGTAATTAAGTAAAAATACCAGCTAACTTAAAACATTTCAAAATATAAAGAATTATATGAAACTCTTATTTATTTAATGCAGTTTAATGTTTTAAATATTTTAAGTAATAAGTTTTATTTAAGAATAAGTTTACATAGGCGTCGACTGACCTTCGGAAATGCGGCCACGTGTGCCCATATATTCCCCTCGAGATATTATGACCATAGGTTAATGCACAGTTAACCTGTATGGGTAATTACTCTGTCGACTGAGCTAACACCCCTCAGATGTGTGCTGAGCTACAGATCAATAATCTGCCAATCGATTATCGTGGCGCTGATGGGTAATTAATTATTTGTATTGATATGCAGCTCCGGTTCCACAAATTGGTTGGCTTACATATTAGATATCACAGTTAACACTCTCTCGTAATTAGTTAACTTCCATTTTATTGCCAAAAAATGTTATCTTGTCAAATATGTTTCACGGTATCTAGAATTATAAGACGTGAAGAAACATCAGTTTAAAAATTATTCCTTTTAGTTTAATTATTCCTAGTTTCCTCCCAATTCTGACCAATTCTACGTAAAAATGAAAGTAACAGAAGAAAATTAAAGTTGAAACTTGCTTCTTCCATTAGTGAGACATTTGTTATTTCTCGTGTTTAGTGTTTGCAAACCTGGGTTCAAAAATATGTATTGTCATCTGGTGTTATCTCAGAAAGCTATCTACGTAAACATGTGTAATAATAAAAAATGATCTAAATAATAAACATTACAAATATATCTTATTACTTTACATACAATACCATTAAGAAGACGCAAATGGCTACATCCAAATTGGGTAACGGTGTAGTATGACAAATATAACATTTTTTAAATATTTTTATTGAAATAACATTGACGTTTCTTTGTAATTAAACATCATATGCCACTCAAAAGGTTTGCGTCAGTTATGCCTACTTTTACCTTCTTAATTTTTAGACACTATTTTAGTGACAAAAATCTAAATGATTGGTTTTTAAGTACATGCACTATATAAAAATTGCCTCTATTTTATATTTCTCATATGGTCACCATAATTATCATCATTATTCATATTCACTTAGATTAAGTTTAGGATTAAGGCCTCTCCTGGCGCACTAATATCATCATCACCCATCATATCATCGGGACAGTGTAACTCCAACTTCCAGGCGCCCCACCCTTAGAAGTGGGTTACAATTACGCCAATGGAGAGAACACCAGAAATGTCGAAATGACAATCTGGGCATTGAATAAAAAATTGTCCAAATATAATTGAAAATTTAAAGTTTTATTCTCCTTCCTTGATCATGACGTATTTTCAAAGTTTAAGTTTAAAGTTTTAAACAACTTTCATTTTAAATATAGCCTAATATAAACACAGACAACTGCATCTTCGTCTACATTACGGATTATACTATTCCTGAGTGGTATAAAAAACTTTTTTTTAATTATTTTATAACTTTAAAAATATTCTATAGGCCTACTTATCAAATATTATGTCAGTTACCGTGGATTTCACCATATTTTATTTTATTTATGATCAAAATTATTATGGTTTTATTAGTTAAAATAGATTCAGTCCGATTTCCACAATCGCTTCTGGACCTGGTATCAGTGAATTAATATCTGGTTACGGTCGACAGATTTTCCGTCTCCTAAAATTCCCAAGTGTAGTTTCCTCATAAAGAAAATAAAGGCTGGGTCCCATGTAGTGGATTTACGAAAAGTAAAAGAACCTTAAACCAGATTACTAAGAATTTCGATTTGTGATATTCTTCCTTTTCCATGGCGCGACAGGTCTAGAAGGCTTTTGGCTATCATCCGACTGCTAGCCTCACATCCACATGTATTAATCACAGAGACAGTCAACCATCTAGCCAGTGTAGGGGTGACATGTGGTCAGCATGCCGTGTCCGCCAGCCGTTATAGCTGATTTTCTCAACCTGGATTCGCTACTTATTGTAGCTACCTTAATTCCTCGCGATGTTGAGTGGAAGCCGGTCCCATACTGGTCAAAATTCTCAATAGAAAATTTCTTCCCCCATGGAGACCCGAACGAAAGCAAGTTCCGTAGCTCTGCGCCAAGGCATCTGGCCTTAACCACTCGACTACGACGCAAAACTTTATGATGTTAATTGTCGGATGTATTAAAGAGTGCCTTCCAGCTCTATAATTATAAGAGAATCGAATTTGTCCTCATAGTCCAGTTTCTAGGCTGTGAATATCTTGAGATATGATTACTGTAGTAGTATAGAAACACAACAATTTACAGACATTGTACGGCCATCATTCTCATCGTCACTTCTAGCAAATATCGTGAATTACTATCCTGCATATATGCACGTCTTTCAATTCTATCATCCCACTCTCTCAGATAATTTACTATTCCAACACTTCGCTATTAAATGTTCCACGTCCTCGCTGTACATCATGATTTTAAGTGAATATTATTTATATATTCTCTATTATTCATTCTCATTACAGAATATGCCCATTTTTAAGTATATTCTGACATATTAATTATATCGTCTTCGCCCAACATGCCATATAGATGTTTTATATAAAAAAACATATCAAGCATAAGAAAATTGCAACACCTGTCGGTCCTTTCACAAACCAACTTTGGATTTCGACGCTAATGGCCTGAGCTATTAAAGAACATATTTATGGTATCGATTAGTCTTGATGTTGATAAAACAATTCATAAAACAAATAAAAGCCTCAAGCCTAATACAATAGGAAATCAAACTATTATTCTTAACAGGATCGCCTCTGATAGTCGTTAGTCAATTCACAACGCGTTGGACTAATGGGCCTGTATTAAATTTTATCTGTAATTCTTATTTTGAGAAGATACGTGACCGTAGCGGAGAGGACCAAGATATATTCTCACAGGTTGGGCGTGCCCTGGGCAGATGATTAGCGTTACCTGGTTACTACCATGCACTACAGAAACACTCATTAGCTATTCAATTCCTTCAGACGAGTGTTTTATGCCAGGTTTACACGTATTCAAGTTCCCTTATTAGAAAGAGAAAGAACAGACGGACAGAAAAATATGAATCACAGAGTCTGCAAGAAATCTTACAATATGGTTAAAATTTAATATACAAATATTTAAAATAAAATATGTGTAATATATACATACATCTGCAAACACAATATAACATTCTCATATATTATCTAATTATATTAGATGACATTCTCCCAGTTAAATTATATGGTTGGGATACACTAACTCTTACATTAAGGGAGGAGAAAAGATTACGAGTATTTGAGAATAAGTTCTCAGGATAATTTTTGGTCCAAAGAGAGATGAATAAAAGAAGACTGAATGGAGCAGACTACATAATAGTGAGCTACACGATCTTTATAGGAATCCAGATATAAAAATAACAGTTAAGTCTCATAGACTGCGTTGGGCAGGACATGTGGCATACATTGGGAATCAAAGAGGACATGGAAAGTTCTTATAGGAAAATCAGAGGGGAAAACTTCCAGTAGGTAGACCTAGAATGAGGTGAGAGAATAACAATAACTATGATTTTAGGTAAGTAGATTATACAGATATTGATTGGAAAACATTAGCTCAGGATAGGGAAGTAGGGAGGGCTTAAGTCCGCACGGTCATGGACTAATAGGTTCAACAGCGCCAGTGAGTTAGTCAGTTGGAAATTTAAGTTTGGGTAAAAGCCTAACATACATTTCTTGTTTTATTTTAAATGTTGTATTTAAATAGTCAGAGATCGTTTTACAATAATATCCATCCACAGTAATTCTGCCCGAGGGCAGGTCCTTCACTGCAATCATAGTATTTTCATGCTATGCTTGCAGCTTTACTAGGGAATTGTAGGTGTGGTAGCTTCCCATTGCTTTCCACACCGGTGAAGGATGATGATGATGATGAAGATGATGATAATGACAAGGATGATGATGATGATGATGGCCATATGATTTCGGGGACCGTTTGAGCCTTAAAGGTTTCCTGATATTTGTCTTACAGGTGAGGAAAACCCCCGGTAAAAACCTTACCCAGAAAAACTGTCCTGAGCGGGGATCGAACCCGGGCCTGCTGCGTGACAAGGCAGCACGCTACCTCGAGACCACCCCGATAAAAACCTTACCCAGAAAAACTGTCCTGAGCGGGGATCGAACCCGGACCCGCTGCGTGACAAGGCAGCACGCTACCTCGAGACCACAGTGGTGGACTTACAATAATAAATGTTTTCCAATTTAATCATCATCACCGTCATTATAAAAGTTATGTGGTGAGACAAGTTTTCTTAACAAAAAAAAATATTCTACCAGTTTTCCCGAACTATCGGATCTCCCTTCCATCTTTAAGAATCCCCATCCATATATTCCTTGAAGTATCCTCTTTTTATTAAGGCTACGGTCTTCCTCTCTTCTCCTCTCCTGGGTGATTTCGAAAGTAATTCTTATTATTTGACCGATTTTTTCTTACCAATACATGTCCATACCATCATAATTGTCTTTCTTCTCTCTCTTTAAATACGAGTATATTTTTGCATTTTTCATTTTCTCTGTTATGACATTTTGGATTTCGTGATTCGTAAAAAAAATAATTGTTGTACTCCTTATAATTATATATAGGGCTTAAATTAATTAAATCCAAGATAGTTACATATGAGTAAATTAATTAAACCCCCAAAAAAAAATTACATGGTTGCAGATAAAATTTGTGTTGGGGAACCTTGAGACTCAGATAAAATTAGTATCGACGAAACACAATTAGGACTACCAGGTAGTGAAAAATTGACTGGTTAAGTTACATTCCTTTGTTTTTCAGAAATTAACATAACTCAAACTGTATTAATAAATTCGGGAACAAACATTTTGAACTTAATGTTATCATTTTGATGTGTCACTTGAATCCAGACCTAACATAGACGCTTGAATTTAATTTAATTTGAAGGCCAACATGGTTACAAATTTATTATTTACACGACTGTAACTTTAACCTGTGCATATATTGATTCTCCTTATGGAATCCATGGGATCAATGTCACATTCACTGGTCTATACCCTATGCCAACTGAATCCAGATCCCTATTCATCCAAATGTTATTCATTCTCCTATGCCTAGGCCTTCTTCATGGTCTTTCTCCCGAGAATTTCCAAATCACAATGTTGAAAGCATTTCTGTCATCCATTCGAGCTACATGAATTTCCCATATTACTCTCCTAATTCAAAAAAACTACTAAACGCATAACATTAATGTTAATGCATATAACTATTTAATGTTTCACATTTCCCTGCGCCCAATGTCATTCTCCTCCACACATCTCTTCAATTCCAATATCCACTTTTCAATACATTTTCCCCTCATGCAGCTTAAAACAGGTTACTTTTGGCTGTCCACCGCTGTGGTCTCGTGGTAGCGTGCTGCCTTGTCACGCAGTGGGCCCGGGTTCGATTCCCGGTCGGTACAAACTTCCTGGATGAGGTTTTTTCGAGGTTTTTCCTCACCTGTAAGACAAATGTCAGGAAGCTTTGAGGCCCAAACGGTCCCCGAACATCATCTGGCCATCATCATCATCTACGGTGTGGAAAGCAACGGAAAGCTACGACATATATAATTGCCTAGTAAAGTTGCAAAGCATAGCATGAAAATGCTATGATTGTAGTGAAAGATCTGCTCTAGGGCAGAACACTATAAATAAATAAAAGAACTTTTGACTGTCTTATCTTCTTCTAACAGATAGCACCAATTCTAGGATATTTTTTTTTAGGGATCTACTACTCTCATTCTTTTTACATGGCCATGCCATTTTTATTGTTTTTTTATGAAATCCTAAATGAACTTTAAACATTCATCTTTTGTATATTAACATTTTTCCTATTCTATCTCTTTTGAAAATCTAGGTTGAACGCTTCCAAAAACCCAATTTTTTGCATAATTTAATTTAGACCTACTTACTGTGCTCAATTTAAATTTCCATGTTCCTGCTCCACATGTCAGTATGCTCATTATTGTATTAAAATTTGTGTTCCTCTTTTAGAACTCACATTCCGATTCAATAAAACGTCGTTTAATTTTGATAGATTTACTCTCCTTAATTTTGCTTCATGACTTCCGTCCGAATTAATTGTTCTCCCTATATATATATATATATATATATATATATATATATATATATCACTATTATTAACTTTATTTTAAAGTGTAAATTCAGTGAAAATTAGTCATTTAAAATTCAATCAAGGTTGTTACGCAGTGAGAAATATTGTAGCTACTGATTGTTCTCGTTCCTACTGTATTAAGAAAAGAACTCATAATATCAATCATGATTAGAGGAAGTAGATTATACAGGGGATGATTGGAAAGCACAAGTGAAGGATAAGGGTGTATGGACAGTTTATGTCCGCGCAGTCATGAACCTGCAGGTTCGATAGTGCCAATGAGTTAGTTAGTTGGTTAGTTACTGTTTCTGATTTTAATTTCCATGCTTCTGCATCATATGTCAGTGTGCTCATTATTAGAAGTTATTAAAACAGTACGTTTTTCTTTCATAACTTATATTCCGATCCCATAACATTTAATTTTGATAGATTTACCTTTATTTATACTCTCACTAATTTCAGTTTCACGACTTCCATCCGAATTAATTTTTCTCTCCACATAACTTATACACATTACATATTTTTAACTTTTATTTAAACCCTTTAATTGGCAATGTATCCTAAATATATAACAATTGGATTAATTCATTTAATACTTTTAATAAAACAGAAGAAAACGAGCAAGTAGAAATTACTTAAACGTGTGTCGAATTACACAATATCTTCTTGTATCTTGTAAGCCCATGTTTCCCTTAATAGAGAATTAGGCGCTCTCCCCCTACAGGGAAGAATTTGAACAATACTAATTTAGTTACACTTGTTTTCGTATAGATGTCATTTGAGTGGTCCATGGTCAGCGTTCCGCCTCATACTGACATCTAGGAAACCAAGGTAGTACTAGGACGGGAAAATTCGGTAAATTTTGCTTAGAGGCCTTTTCATTCAGGCTAAAGGATCTTTTACGAGTTTGAAAATCTTCAGACTCGGGACCCACGGCTTAAAGTCCCTCCCGGAGGACTTGCTCCTTGGATTTTTCCATCCTAAAAAAATCCATCGACCCCGACCGGGTTTGAACCCGGAGGCAAGGAGCATAACCAGTAGTCCACCGCGGCCGATCATTACACAATATACCTAATAATAATAGCTATGAACGATTCCGTTTTCACTGCGGTCTGAAACATTTAAATAACTGACAGGATAAATTAGTATTTTGCTAATTTAAGGGTAAAAAATAAATTCCTTGAATCTCTCTGAGTTTCGTACTTGAACTTGATACTTCTGAGTATTTTTTATTTGGATGTGTTACCAGCCCAACCGCAAAACCCCCAAACTGGAGGACCAGAGTTTAATTTCGGAGTAGTCTTTCTCCTAGATAGACTGCCTTACAAGCCTACATTTAGACAGAATGGACAATATAAGGTTACCCAAATCGATCAACACCTACAAACCGCAGGGAAGAAGATCATTAGGACGGCCAAGGAAACGATAGACTTGAGACCGGAGCAGATCTTATTGAGGTAATCCTGGAAAGGAAGAAGAAGAACAAAAAATTAATTGAGCCAAAATTAGGGTAATCTAAAATTCAATTGAGGTTGCTACACAGTGAGAAATATCATGCTGAAGCTATCCCATTCCTACTCTAATCAAGAAAAGAATTTCATTATGACCAACAAGGTCAGCCCCAACGAGTATAAACATTTTCAGCAATCATGTGTTAATTATGGGATAATCTAACTATTGGAACTCAACCGTGTTTAAAGCCACTAATTACCGCTGAATTTCAATGAGTTTACGCTATCATAGATTCATTTCAAATCGTTAATACGCATATCAGAGTCACATTAAAACATCC
Organism: Diploptera punctata; assembly: GCA_030220185.1. NCBI lineage: Eukaryota > Metazoa > Arthropoda > Insecta > Blattodea > Blaberidae > Diploptera > Diploptera punctata. The sequence goes on along the minus strand of JASPKZ010003044.1, from coordinate 4,885,944 downwards.
ATCTGATGACAATATGCTAATAGTTATAGTCATGTCGCTCTGTCTGTCGCATTTTCTAGTTGAGCTCCCCTTCACCAAATGATGATCATGTTATTTATTACTAAACACGTTTATATCTATTTCCAAAACATCTGCTTTTATACTGATAAATGTCCACCATGTTGTGTGACCTAATACTTGCTGAACCAATACTCTCTGCATTATACATTGAAAACTTTATAATTTTGTTTAAATTATGTGATATAAAAATATAAAAATAAGAAACTTCAAGAAAAATTCAACAACCCATATTATAGCATACGTACATAAGAGTTTTTTAAAGGATATATTTGATTTTTCAATCCATTTTATTATTCGCTGTCCATCCACGAACTAAGGATAGTCCCTATACTATTTCATTGTTTTTGCGCCAAGCTATTAACTTTCCCCCAAAGAAAAGTGATGTGAAATTGTTCAATATTTCATTACTTCGTAACCATTCTTTTAACTTTGACTCTATCACAATAATCATTTTTATTGTTATCATTATTATCATAATTATCATAATCATCATTATTAAACATCATAATCATTATCATTATCGCCATCGTTATCATTATTATAATTATTTTATTTATTTATTTCAGGATTTTTTCTGTTATATACACAAGTATCCTCAACCAAAATATACAACCGAGGTTATATATATTTTGGTTTTTTAGCAATAAGTTTTTTTTTACAGTTTATGAGGAGCTGGCCCAACCTGGAGGACCAGAGACTTTTTCTGGAGTCCATCATAGATCAGTTGCTTTCACTGCAGCTAAGAGTCTGGTCCACTCTTTATTTCCTCATCCGCCGTCTGCATCTTACCGAGGACTCCTACTCTGCTGCATCCGCCGTTGGGGTCTTCACCGTAATCCTGGCTAGGGACCCTCACAAGGTACTTATCAGTCGGGTCAGCTCAACTTAGGTATTTTAACGAGGTGTTACTCCTCCCCCTCCTACTTCCTCATCCGGACTTAATATTATTATTATTATTATTATTATTATTGTTATTATTATTATTATTATTATTATTATTATTATTACTATTATCACTACTATTATTATTACAGGGTTGTTATAAATGTTCTCCCCGATTTAATTTATAATTTGGGAATTTTTCCTGTGGTTGTCCATGGTCTCAAATTTAGGTTAAGTTTAGGTTAAGGACTCTTTTGGCGCTTAATTATCATTTATCACACATCATACCATCGGGGTAACGTAACTCCACCTTCAGGTGTCCCAATCTAAGAAATGGATTACAATTCCGTCAATGCCACGGGAGGAAGCCAGAAATATCATAAAAGACAACTTGGTGAGATTGGGCCATTTTTTTCTTAATTTGTCGGCATGTTATGAGAGAGAGAGATGAAACAAACAATAGTATGTAAAACTCAAGAAGTTCTATTTAAATACAGCGGGTGTAGTGAATATAACCTACACTAATTGGCAGACAACAATGAGAGAGAATGAGAAAATAGCTAACACAGGAGAACAGCGAGGCAGTCTGGGTTCAAGAATTTCATACAACTCATTCTGTAATAATAACAGATCAGAGGCATTTTTTAACACGTTTTGGAGGAGAAGAACTATCCAGTAAGACAAACCGTGCTTAGCATTTTCATTCTACAAGGACTGAATGTTTATCTAAACGAAAATCTACAGGCCGGCCGTCCATCGGTATAGGAAGACAGGGTAATATAAAGTTGTCAACGAAGCCCACGAAAATCGTCAAGTTCTAACAGGGAACGACCAGAATCTACATCTTGAATTTTTTCAACAAATGCTGGAAGTCGGCAAGTTTGCTGACAAATTAACTTTAAGTGATGGGGCTACCTTACATTTAAGCGGTAAGGTGAACACACTTAACGTTAAAGTGTGGGGAACTGCAAAACTAGAAGTTTTGTGGAATTTGTGCGAGATTTTCCTATAGTAAACGTCTTTTGTTCTTTGTCGAGTGAGAAGGTATATGGTCCATTCCTTTCCTAAAAACAGAGTAAATGGATACAAGTATCTGGTTATGTTGACATACTGGTTGATTACACAAGTCTTGGAAGGTAAATCATATTTATCTTTCAACAAGATGGTACTCCTGCGCATTTTCATCATCTAGCTCCTGGATTCTAAAACGAGTAACTCCCACAACTTTGAATTGGACGCAACCCACCCAACGATCACCTCTCATCAAATGGCCTCCAGTGTCATTTGATTTGACCCCCTGTAACTTTTTTGCTATGGGGATACATTAAACATGAAGTTTATGTACCACATTTCGCATCCGATTTACAAGATCTGAGGAACAGAATAACAGTAGCATTAGCTACAATTGACAGGAACATGCTCCGACATGTGTGGGAAGAGATGGATTATCGTCTCGGCGTGTGTAGCGTAATCCGAAGAGCAAGTAGCCAAATGGAAAATTAGTGTTTTTTTTCATCACTCGAACTCTCACAACATGCCGACAATTTTTTTAATGAAATGGGGAGATCATTTGTAGTAACCTTGTATAATAATAATAATAATAATAATAATAATAATAATAATAATAATAATAATAATAATAATAATAATAATAATAATAATAATAATAATAATAATAATAATAATAAAATAATAATAATAATAATAATAAAATAATAATAATAATAATAATAAAATAATAATAACGATAATAATAATAAATAATGATAATAAATAATAATAAATAATATTATTAGTAGTAGTAGTAGTTGTAATAAAAATGAAGTCCTGCGACGTAGCCGAGTGGTTAAGACAGGAAGCCTTGGCACAGAGCCACGGGACTTGCGCTGGTTCGAGTCTCCATCTCCATTGGGAAGAAGCTTTCTCATGGTCATTTTTTTATGTTACAGTGTCAATTTTGTAAATTTAAGGTCATAACTGCATTTTTGTTTTGCATATTTCGGGATTTTTAGGTCAGAAAAATTCTAGCCCTAATTATTACTATAATAATAATAATAATAATAATTATTATTATTATTATTATTATTATTATTATTATTATTATTATAAAAGCTATTCAAAATTTATATAAAAATTCATATGTGAAACTGAAAATAGGAAAATATTTGCCAAAAGAATTTGAAACGAACAAGGAATTACGCCAGGGATGCAGCATATCCCCAATATTATATAAAATCTACACAGAAACAGCTATACAAAGTTGGAAAAACAAATGTAAAACTATGGAAATCTAATAAATGAGGAATCAACAATATATTCCATCCAATTTGCGGATGATCAACTTATTTTGGCACAAGAGTATGAAGTTGTTGTAGGATATGTTACCCGAAAATTGATTCAAGAATATAATAAATGGAGACTAAAGGTGAATATGGAAAAAAACCAAGTATATATGGCCATAGGAGACATTCATCAGGATTTGATACTGGAAAATGAAATGGGGGGGTAATTAAACACATAGAGGAATACAAATAGATGGGAGTAAAAATTACAGAGGATGGGAAGCAGGAAAGGAAAATAAGATCAATGATAAACTCAGGAAGATATGTAATATCTGTCCTGAATGGAATATTATGCGATAAACATATCAAAAGAGAAACTAAAGTTAAAATTTTTAAAACAATAGTTAGAAGTATTATGACTTATGTTCAGCGATTTGGACTATAAATTATCAAATGGAAAGAAAATTAATGGTAGCAGAAATGGACTATTGGAGAAGATCTGCTAGGATATCAAGGAGAGAGAAAATTAGAAATGAAGTTATAAAAGAGAACATGATTTTTTTTTTCAAATGCCCCAGGTTTGTCTTTCGACATTCCTGGTTTCTCTCCTGGCATGGCGTACTTGTAACCCACTTCTGAGGTTGGGGCGCCTGGAAGGCGGGGTTACGTTGCCCCGATGATATGATGGATGATGATGATGATGATAATGGTGCGCCAGGAGAGTCCCTAATCGTAAGCTTAACCTAAGATGAATATGAATGATGATGATTGCGATGGCCATATGATTTCGGGGACCGTTTGGACCTTAAAGTTTTCCTGACATTTGTCTTACAGATGAGGAAAAACCCCGATAAAAACCTCACCCAGAAAAACTGTCCCGACCGGGGATCGAACCCGGGCCCGCCGCGTGACAAGGCAGCACGCTACCCCGAGACCACAGCGGTGGACGAATAATTAAATATTGCAGGTGGGAAATTCTTATGAAATTATGGCCTTCAGAATTACAGTATATTCCACACCTCTAGCGAAATTGAAGACAAATCATTGGTGCCGGAAAATGTACCAACATTGTTAAAATCGGAAATATATATATATATATATATATATATATATATATATATATATATAATCACCATCATCATTATTATGGAATTTATTCAGAATCGAATGAGTCAAAAGTCCTGATGGAACTAATGCTTAACGCTCGTGGTGAATTTCAGTAAGTCCGAAGGGATCTATCACCCCCCCCCCCATTTTGATGTCCTGGAGGGGATACTGTGGAGAGAAATACATTGTAAGTTTCTAATGAAGGACCTCCCATTGACCAATAAATTGCGAATTAGTATTATTTTTATTTATGCTCAGTTTCTAATTTGTACTATGGTAAAGCAAAACAAATAGAAATTATCCTGCTTAGATTAGGATAATGTATATTTGTAATAAATAAATAAATAAATAAATAAAGAAGTAAATATATATATATATATATATATATGAGGACCGATCTGAATTTACAAATGTATATACACATGTATGTATGCAGGTATGATGGAGACAAATATTGGTATGCATGTATGATGGAGACAAATATAGGTATGCATGTATGATATGGAACAAGAATTAGTTGCAAATAGTAAGATAGGGACTTCAAATTGTACAATCGGAAGCTTAAATTCACAGTAGGCCTTCATAATTTTTATTAAAACGAATAGGTTGTATTCTGTTTGCCTTTTTGTTAACTGTAGGCTAGGCCTACATATACACTAATCTTCATCCCTTTTAAATTATAGGCCTATATCATAATATATAATATATTATTACAGTATTTATATTGATTATAGTATTATTCTAAAATATCAAGAAAATATTATAAATGTAACTTTATTGTGAAAAATCAAGTTTAAATTACTAATAAGTAAGCTGTTAAATGTTCACGCAATTAAAATAGTTTCATCTTAAATAACAGAAATTGACTAAAAAGTATTTTAGCCAATATGTATCCTCAACTCGTGTCCAACTCAGGGTTGAGTCTAGGAATGAGATGAAATGAAGCCCTTATATTTATAGAGGTCTGTGAACAACAAGGGTGCCGGTCGACCATCCCTGACGCACCGTCACGGGGGCGGATGGTCAAAATGGATGAATATGAGATGGAATTAAATTTATGGTCGGGGAAATCGGGAGAAATCCTGAGAAAAACCTGCCCCAGCTCCGTTTCGTCCACCACGAAACCTACATGGAGTGACAGAGACTCGATCGCGGGACCCCAGAAGTCAGAGACGAGAGTCTATTGCTTGCGCCACGAAGTCGACTATAAAAGTATTCTATAGTAAAAAGAAAATTAGTCAAACAATCTTAATCGGTTCCAGCATACGGCATTAATACGAATAATTAATGGAAAATCTCAATTCTGGAAACGCGTGCTATTATGCATTGCAGAGACTCTTGATGTCCCAACTCCTTTCAAAAAACGTTAAACTGAAAGTATATAAAACTATTATTCTACCAGTTATATTATATGGATGCGAAACATGGAGTCTCACTTTACGGGAGGAAAGGAGATTTCAAGTATTTGAGAATAAAGTACTTAGGAAAATTTTTGGACCAAAGAGAGATGAACAGACAGGTGAATGGAGAAGACTGCATAACAATGAACTACATGGTCTTTATAGGAAGCCAGATATAATAAGAACAGTTAAGTCTCGTAGACTGCGATGGGCAGGACATATTGCACGTATGGGGAATGAGGGACTTGCATGGAAGCTTCTTGTAGGAAAGCCAGAGGGAAAACGCCCAGTTGGTAGACCAAGAATGAGGTGGGAGAATAACATTAACTATGATTTGAGGGAAGTAGATTATACAGGGAATGATTGGAAAACAGCTCAGGATAGGGATGTATGGAGAGCTTATGTCCGTGCGGCCATGAACCTACGGGTTCGATAGAGCCAGTAAGTAAGTAATTAATGGAATAATAAATATCTATCTAAACAAGTCCAAACAGTTTGGAATCATCGACAATGTTGTTTCCCTAAGGTTGTTCTTATCAGTCGGATCAATGTTTACAAAGATGTACAATTCTGACAGCAACTACAATTTACACGTAAACTTTCAGCCAAAACAACCCTTGTCACGGTCTCTTATATCGGTGTGCAGGTGCTGAAAATTACAATTTCATGTTCGAAAAAAACTGCTAGAAAACCCTCTTTTAAATTTTTTTCTATTGGTGCGCGCGGTGGGCGCTTTCACCTTGAGTTTCCCTATTTCTACTCCTCCAACCACCAAAAGTGTGTGTGTGGGCTGAGTAGCCAAAAAAGCCCTCCGGAATTTTGAATAATGTCCTGCAAGGAGGAAACGAAGTGGAAAAATGAATACTGACCAGTCACTATACAACATTGTTGCCGTTCCGCTGGCAACTTTCAACATAAATCTGAGCACTAGTTACAGATCAGACACAAATATTTTATTATCTAATTAACTCCTCTAAAGTAAAATGATAAATTGACGAAGCCTTCAAGTTCCTGGTTTAATTTGTAGGAAAACTTCACATGGGTGGTCTACTCTATTGCTATGAGCTTCATATTAGTTGAACTTAGGGGAACAAAGAAATATCCAATACGTAACTATTATAAAATGCCCCGCGCCGTAGCCGAGTGGTTACGGCAAGATACCTTGGCGCAGAGCTGCGGGACTTGCGCTGGTTCGGAATTTTGGCCAGCATCGTGAAGCATTTGGGTAGATAAAATAAGTAGCGGCTCCAGATTGAGAAAACTAGCTGTAACAGCGGGAGGACTCGACATGCTGACCATGTCACCCATACACTGGCTGGTCGATCATCTACCTCTGTGATTAACACATGTGAATGTGAGGCCGGCAGCCGGCTGGTAAGCCAAGGGTCTTCTAGGCCTGTCGCGTCATGGAGTTTAGTTTTAGTAGCGTGGTTGATTAAGGCAATAAGCTACAAACCGTTCGAGTTCCGGTGGGTTCAGAATTTTTAAACTGATCCAAATTATCTGGCCCTGGGATAGTCTCAGCCTCGGCATGAAATGTCTAGAAGAAGTGGAAGCCTAAATCTCCTACTACTACACCAAGGGCCTTCTATGGCCTGTGGGATCACTTTCCTTTTTACAATAATATTATTAACAGTTTGATTGAACTATCAGAGCTTGCCCACCGCTGTGGTCTGGAGGTAGCGCGCTGTCTTGTAACGTATCGGGCCTGGGTTCGATCCCCGGTCGGGACAAGTTTCCTGGATGATGATTTTTTTTTCGGATTTTTTCCTCACCTGACAACTGTCAGGAAACTTTAAGGCCCAAACGGTCCCCGAACACCATATGGTTATCATAATTATCATCAATCATATTCGCCTTACATTAAGTTTAGGATTAAGGGCTCTCCTGGCAAGCCATTATCATCATCAACACCTATCATATCATCGAGGTAGCGTAAATCCCGCCTACCCGGCGCTCCAACCTCAGAAGTGGGTTACAATTACGCCAATTCCAGGAGAGAACACCATAAATGTCGAAATGACAACACGCGGCATTAAATAAAAAAACATATATATATATATATATATATATATATAAATTTACTAAAAATTATGACAAATACTGCATAGTAGCCGAACGGCTTAAGGCATCATACCTTGGTTCATATTTACGGAATGTGTTCTCGTTCGAGTCCCAATAGCGGAATGGGTTTTCTCATGGAATTTCGGTCAGTATGGAACTGATGCACGCCCACCATTGTGAGGAATTTCGGTGGCTATAATATGTAGCGGCTACAGACTGAGAAAACCAGTTATAAATGCTGCGGAGCCTGCCATGCTGACCATATACAGCTTCTATATTGACTGAATAATTGCCCTCCTTTGATTTAACATTTATGATTTTGAAGCCAGCAGTCGGCAATTAGGTCAAGTGGCACCATGAGTTTATATAGGCTATAGTCTATAGGCTCTATATTTTATTTAACAAGTTTTACATCTTCCTTCTCCCAATTATTATTCTCCTCAAAATGTCCCTGTCATTCCAATCTTCTTTGCCCTCATGATGCTTAAAACACTATGTATTTATTTATTTACTTAGGCTTACCTTTGTATCTACTAGGTGGCACCCATTGATTATTTCTTGGGAATCAAGCTTCTGTCTTTTTTTAAATGACCAAATTAATATTTTTTTATGAAATCCATAAATGAAGTTAGAACATTCGTATTTTGTTTAATTACATTGGTTCTTTTTTTTCTGAAAATCACGGATAACTGCCTCGAAGAAACTATTTCTGCAGATTTATTTTTGTTCAATGCCACCTGTTTGTCATTCGACATTTCAGGTATTCTCTCCTGGCATTGCCGTATTGTAACCCACTTCTGAGGTTGGGGCGACTGAAAGGCGGGTTATGCTGCCTCAATGATTTCAGTATGACAAAATGCACTAGATTCACTAATCAGATTTCTGGTGAAGAAAACCTTGTCGCCCAGTGTTATCAATCAAATAAGGCAGCGTGCGCGCCTTACAGATTCTATAATAAGGAACCATTGTAATGAGAATATTTTACTTTATAGGTGTAACGTTTTTATATTTCGATGTTATACTTAATGTTTGACATTTAGCAATGAAAAAAAAATATATATATAATTATATATAATTAGGCCTATAGGCCTATGTGCGTGGTATCGCTCTTGTGGTCATAATTTTGTTTTCCAACTACACTACCTGCCGCGACAGGCCTAGATGGCCCTTGGCCTACCAGCCGAATGCTGACCTCACATCCATATATGTTAATTACCGAGGTAGACGATCATCTAGCAAGTGTAGGGGTGACATGTGGTCAGTAAGTTGGGTCTCCCAGCCATTGTAGCTACCTGGAGCCGTTACTTACTGTAACTACCCAAATATCTTACAATGCTGGGTGGGCACCGATCCCATAGTGGCCGAAATTCCGCGAGAAAATTTCTTCCGCCATGGAGAGTCGAAACAGCCCAAGTCCCATAGCTCTGCGCCAAGGCATCTTTCCTTAACTATTCGACTACGGCGCGGGATACTCTTCATATAGTAATCGATTTGGGAAAGTAAGATCTAGTTCGTTATCCATCAAAACGTAATCATTAGGACTGAGGGTTCACCCTGCAATGTCTCTATTGTGCAGTTCTGACTTCTTTAGCCGGTTTTGAGGGGTCAATGGTGTATGGTGCGGTAAGAGGGGAGGGCGAGTAACGGGTACAGCCAGCAACTATCCTCAGTTTTGAAAACATAATAGTTATACACAAACTTTTTGATTGGAAGTCAAATATACTTAATATATTAGATAAATATATGTGTATACAATATTATCTTATCTTCCCCATCAGTAAATTGAAATATAGAGGAATAATCATACAACATCACATTGAATTGTCTTATCTACTAGCTCTGTGTTAGTGAATACTTCTGATATCTAATAAGTTTGAAGTGTTTATTATAGAATAGCGTTTTTATATCAATTTATTTTATTACGATTATTATTATTATTATTATTATTTTTATTATTATTATTATTATCATCATCATTATTATTACTATTATTATAAAATAAATCATCATCATCATCACTCCAAGGATTAGGCAATTGCCCGTTCCGACTTCATATTGCATCAGCCCAACGTCTTCTAGGTCTTCCAACATCACGCCTTCCTCTTGCTTGATAATTTCTGGCTAACAATGGATATCTCTCCTTGTTCATTCCATCCATGTGATCAATCCATTTCTGTCTGTAATTCGTGACTTTATCCAATAAAGGCTGTACTTTCAATTCTTCTCTTATATCCTCATTTCTTATTCTATCAAGTCTTGTACATCCTTTTACTTGTCTTAGGAACCGCATCTCTGCCGTCTATATAAAATAAAATAAGTTAAAATACCTTCGAAGGTAAAATTCGTCGTCCTCAACTTTTAAAATATGTGATCTTTATGCCTGTAGGCCTTTCAGGATATCCGCCCCATCTTCAGCAGTTCATTTTTCGCTACAGCATCCAGGTTGATGTTTGATGCTGCTGGTCCTAATGTGGCTTTGTCGTCAAACGAAAAATGAACTGCTGAAGATGGGGCGGATGTCCTGAAAGGTCTACAGGCATAAAGATCACATATTTTAAAAGTTGAGGACGACGTATTTTACCTAAGAAGGTATTTTAACTTATTTTATTTTATGACTCTCCACCTCAACGGTTTTAACAATGAATTTTATTATTATAAACCCATAAAGTTCTTAGGAAAATTTTTGGACCAAAGAGAGATGAACAGACAGGTGAATGGAGAAGACTACATAACAATGAACTACATGGTCTTTATAGGAAGCCAGATATAATAAGGACAGTTAAGTCTCGTAGACTGCGATGGGCAGGACATGTTGCGCGTATGGGGAATGAAAGACACGCATGGAAGCTTCTTGTAGGAAAGCCAAAGGGAAAACGCCCAGTTGGTAGACCACGAATGAGGTGGGGGAACAACATTAACTATAATTTGAGGGAAGTAGATTATAAGGGAATGATTGGAAAGCATTAGCTCAGGATAGGGATATATGGAGAGCTTATGTCCGCGGGGGCATGAACCTACGGGTTCGATAGTGCCAGTGAGTAAGTAAGTATTATTATAAACCCGCCAAAGCCTGTCCCAAGCCAGGTTAGAAAAGGGTGAGGGGAGGAGTAACAATCTTGTTAAAAAACCAGGGTTCAGTACGCCCGGCTGATAGTACCCTGTGAGGGCCCCTTATTTAGGTTACAGATACTGCTGCCTGACAGTTCGTCATTGCTTTGACTAAGGCTAGAGGAAGAAAGCCTTACCAGATATTACCTGGTCCTCCAGGTTGGGGGTTGATGCATCAGGTCAGCTCCCTGTTCGTGACAAAAACATAACAATGCTAAAAAGCCTAAAGATTTAAAGCCGTACGGAAATAAACCGAGACGACAAAAGCAAAGGAAATGGACATTTCTTTTTGGAACATGGAATATTCGAGGTGTTCACAATAAAATGGTTGATATCTAGAGGAAATGAAAATGCTTAACCAAGACATAATTGAGTTAAGAGAAACAAAAAAGAAAGGAAAAGGTTCAGAAGTTAAAGGTCCATACATTCATTTTTTCAGCGGAGTAGAGAAACATAAACGAGCGCAGAGAGGAAACTCAATAGTAATTAAGAATAAATTCAAGAAATGTATAACTAGTTGGGTGGCCATAAATGGAAATATGATTCAAATGAATATAAATATTTTTGGGAAAACAGTTAAAATTCTAGCAGTGTATGGCATAAGCCAAGATGAATCGCCTACGAAGAAATATGAGTTCTATGGAAACTTGAATAACGTAATAAACGAAATTGGGAACTCAAGAGAAATTATTATGATGGGAGATTTTAATGGTAGAACTGGCACCAGGATTGGAAGTGAAGTGGTCGGTCCTTTTGGAGAGGAGAAAATTAATGATAACAGTGGAAGACTTATAGAAATATGTGAGTAGTACTCGTTAAAAATTACAAACGGATTTTATCAACACAAAGACATTCATAAATACACAAGATATCTAGATACTTTACAACAGAGATCAATAATATATTATATAATTGTTCAACAAAATACGGATTTGAAAATACAATATGTTAGAGTGTATAGAGGCCCAACCTGTGGCAGTGATCATAATTTGGTAAATGCAAACATATTTTTTCCATATGTTAATAAGAGTGACGATAAGAAAGAGAAATGTGAGGCATCAGAAATTACGCACACACCTCCATATAATACTCAGTTGTTAGAGGACGATAGTATTTCATACCTTTACCGCAAGAGGCTGGATGAAAAGTTAATTGAAAATACATTTGATAATCCTGAAGAACAATATCAGTATATTATCGAATGTAAACATATGACTGCTAGGGAGGCTTTGGGAAAAAAGGAAGTGGAGAATAAGAAAACTTATTTTTGGAACAAGGATATTAAGAATGATGTAGATGATAAAAAAAGTAAATATCTTAAATGGTTAAGCTCAAAAAATTTGACGGGCAAAATGGTGTATAAAAAAGCACAAGCAAAGGTAAGAATGAAGGTGACACAAGAAAAGAATAAATATTGGGAAAGAACCTGTCAAAGAATTCAGACTTATATTGGAGAAAAAATGTGTTCAGAGGCATGGAGAACTTTGAAAAATTTAAGAAAACCAGGACACAATAAAATCAATATTCAGGGAATTTCTTTAAACGAATGGAAATTATATTTTAGCAAGCTATTGACTGAAGATCGTTTGGTATTTATAAGTGGAATTGCAGAGGAAACTGATGATCAAAACAGAACGAGTAAACATTTAGATATTGAGACAGTAGAGATACCAATTGGAAATTTAAACAATGGAACGGCTTATGGGAAGAAGGAGTACAGCCAGAATTAATTAAATATGGCACAAGGAAATTATTTGAATTGTTAAGGGGCCTTTTTGAGAGATGCCTAAACGGAGAAGATGCACCAGTAAAATGGAAAATTGGGTTGATATCAGTCATTCATAACAAAAGGAAGAGAGGATGACTGCAATAATTATAGAGGAATCACCGTAATGAATGATTTTTAGCCGTATATATTGGAAAAATAATCAAATACTATTTGGAAGAAAATTATAAACATAAGGAGAATGAAGTACAAGCAGGCTTTAGGTCTGAGAGATCTATAATTGATCACAAATTTGTGGTAAAACAATTGATTGAAAAGACGAATAACAACAACCAACGAGTTCATTTCACATTTGTGGATTTAGAAAAGACATATGACACTGTACCCTTACAAAAGTTGTGGGAAGCAATAGAAGATATGACCATAAACGATACAATTATTAATGGAATAAAAAAATGTATAAAAATTCAATAGGCTATCTAAAATTAAAATTGGAAAATATATATCAGAAGAAATTAAAGTAACAAAAGGCCTTCGTCAAGGTTGTAGCATATCACCAACATTATTTAAGATTTAACTTTCACAGAAAGAACTCACAGTCTGGGAAAAAATCCACATCCAAAAAAACAAGAAAGATAAACTCATGAATTTGGAAACTCCCGCAAATTTTGACCTGATCCAGAGGTTCATCGGTCCACCGATAGAAGTAAGAAGAAAACCGCCAAGAAACGACATAACACCGGTTGACCAGAGGCTACTGATGATGGAGATAAGCTCCGAAACGGCAGTATAGAAGAAAAAGGATATGAAGTGAGGTAATAAAAACATTAATTTAATTCTTATTATTTAAGATATTTATACATAAAGCACTGTCAAACTGGAGCAAAAAATGTTCAGGAATGGGAGTACCAATTGGAGATGGATCAGCAGATACAATATATACAATGCTATTTGCAGATGACCAGATAATAATTGCTCAATAATATGAAGACATGGAGCTTATGTTCAGAAAATTATTGGACGAATACGATAACTGGGGTTTGAAAATAAATTTAGAAAAAACATTTTATATGGGATGTGGAGCCGAAACCGAAGATTTGATATTAGAAGATGAAAAGGGGTATATTACAGGATGTGAAGAATTTGAGTATCTGGGAGTAAAATTAGATAAAGAGGATAAACAAGAAAGTGATATTAAGAACAGAATAAATAAAGGTATAGCAATAACAGCAATGATGAATGGAGTCTTATGGAACAGATATATAACCAGGAAAAATAAGTTACAAATATATAATTCAATAGTGAGAAGTACTGTCACATATGGAGCTGAAGTTTGAAAATTCAAAAATACTTAGAACAAAAAACCTATGTCAATGGAAATGGATTTCTTGAGTAGAGCAGCAAGATGTTCAAAATTAGACAAAATAAGAAATACTGTCATAAGAGAAAAAATTAATATTGGTTATTCAATATTAGATTATATACGGTATAAGCAATTAAATTGTAATGGACACGTACGACGAATTTAAGAAGAAAGATTACACAGGAAAACATTGGAATGGTGTCCACCTGGAAGAAGGAGAGGAAGACCTCGAAACTCGTGGATGCAGGAAATAAGAACTGGAATGAGAGCAAGAGGACTGGAGGACATGGATTGGATGGAGAGAGACGAGTAGAGAAGAAAAATAAAACTTTAGGCACAGAAAGATATGTATTATTAAGTAAATGTTTTTTGCATGGCTACTAATCCCCTTCCCCACTCGGCAATACTCCGTCTTGCCATAGGCCTACGCCTTGGTTTCACAAGACGGCTACAGTTACAGAAATGGACTGTACCTTGTGGTGATGGGGCTTGCGTGTACCAATGATCTCAATAGCTATACCGGCTGTAGCACAGCTATTGATAAGACCTCCCATATCGGAAGAACCAAGGGTTAGGTTCTAGACAAAAAGAGACACATCGAATCTCCAGTATTTCAGGGAGTTGGTCGTAGAACTAACAACCCATCACGATAAAACTTAAATTATTACGAAACTCCAACCTAAGCCTCAGACTGGATATTCGAAAAGACGGCGAATAAAGCAAAAGAAAATATATTTGCTATTAGAACACGGAATACGGAAATTCTTAAAAAAGCAAGGGGTTACAAGTAACTTCTACAAACCATCTGCCAAACAAATATTAAAATATTAGCCAGAGGGCGATGGGAGGACACAGATAAATGCAGACGCCACTACACTTCTGGGAGTATGGAATTTGAAGGCGATAGCTAGGAACAGAAAATAATGGAGAAGGATCAAAACTCGCGGTATCTCAATGAAATAAAATGACAAAGGTATTCTCAAAAAATAATCCGAACATTAGAAGTGGGGACTTCCCTGAAAGCCAAATTTTAAAAATCGCTCCAGCGGCCACCATGTTTGTCTTCTCGCAATATAACTAAAAACATATAGGCCCTAATATAAATAACAAACGAAATATATTGAAATCGGGCCATAAACTCGACTTGCTCAGGAATTTGCCTAGTTTACGCAGTTTCTGCATGACGGATTTTTTTCGCAACGAAACTCGCCATGTAACGTTTGAATAAGGAAAGTAAGGTCGAAGTCATTGATCAGCGAACTCGGACCATTCGGAGTGGAAGTTAACCAGAAAACCCAAATTTTAAGGAATTATTTTCAACGCTAACAGCCACAATATTTGTTTTCTCGAATCGAAACTTGGTGTATATTTATAACTAACTGATTCACTGGCACTATCGTATCCATAGGTTCATAACAAAATGAAAATTAAAAATTGGCCAGTCTGAATCAAGAATAGATCTGAATGGAAAAAAAATAGTTGAAAAGACCTACATTTCACGAAGTTGTAGTCACTTACTAGAGGAAGAAGAAAAAGAAGAAGTATTCGTGGCCGCGCGGAAATAAAGCTCTCCATATTTCGATATCATGTGTTAATGTTTTCCAATCATCTCTTGTATAATTTACTTTCCTCAAAGCATGGTTAATGTTATTCTCCCATCTTATTCTTGGGCGGTTGGTGGATCAAGAATGAGGTAGGAAAATAACATTAACAAAGATTATACAATTTAATTATATATATAAAAAAAGATGTTTGGACTATAAGGAATGGAGTTTTACCTGGAACACGAAATTTGAAATTATGCTGTAGCGAGCGCAATTTCTTTTTCCTCGGAACGTAACTAGAAACGTATGATTTAATTAACAAAAGAAATGTATAGGCACAATCCAGACAAAAAACAAACAAACTCCGTGGCGCCACAAGACTAGAAGGCCCTTAGCCCACAAGCCGGCTGCTAGCCTCACATTCATATGTGCTGAACACAGAGATAGACGATCATCTAGACAGTGTAGGGTTGACATATACACAGCATTTCGGGCCCCCCAGTCGTTAAAGCTGTTTTTTCTCAACTTGGAGCCACTAGTTATTATAGCAATAAATTCCTCACGATGCTGGCCGAAATTCCATTAGATACTTTCTTCCCCCATGGAGACCTGAACTAGGGCAAGTTCCGTAGGTCTGCACCAAGGTATCTTGTCTTAACCATTCGGCTATTGCGCGGGACAAACCAACAAAATCTGATCATAAGTTCGACTTGCATAAGAATTCGCTTAGTTTAGACAGATCCTGCGTTTGAGCCTTTGGCATGGGTTCCCTGAAGTAGTCCCCGCCCGGAGAACCGAATGGAGGACTATTTGACCTCCGGAAAATTTTACCCCAGATGAACCCATGTCCGCATTTCTTGACGGTTGTATTTTTACGGTGAAAGATCGTCACTCTTTCGCCCAAGGTACTTTTTTCGTCTGGCTAATCACCTTTGACCAGTCCGGCATGGGTAACCCTATCGGCAGCAATGCTACCGCCAGCATAGCTCACAGGATCATTTAAGCACGCAAGCCACTCCACCACGACAAGATAAAGATACCTTGCGCGTATGGGGAATGAAAGACGTGCATGGAAGCTTCTTGTAGGAAAGCCAGAGGGGAAAACGCCCAGTTGGTAGGCCAAGAATGAGGTGGGAGAACAACATTAACTATGATTTGAGGGAAGTAGATTATACAGGGAATGATTGGAAAGCATTAGCTCTGGATATGGATGTATGGAGAGCTTATGTCCGCGCGGCCATGAACCTTCGGGTTCGATAGTGCCAGTGAGTAAGTAAGTAAGTAAGTAAGTAGACAGATCCTGCATGGCGGGGTTTTCAAAACTAAAGAAGGGTGAAAAAGAAATTAATTCATTTATGAGATGTTGTAATGAAATTATACAAATAAATAAAATTGTAATTTTTGTTAACATAATGTATTTGCTAATTGTTTAACTTATGAAAATTAATATTAGTCTATTTAAATATTTCGTACTGTAGCTCATATGATTAAGAACTTTATGAATATGTGATATTATATACCTACTTGCAATGTAAACATAGAACAATAATTTCAGATTATTTATATGTATCCATTAATTGTGGAATGGACATTCATAAATTCCGTTTTATAGAATATAAGAATGAGCTTATTTTAAATATAACATCCCACAAATGAAAGTTAAGTAAATTTTTGATCAGGGTGTGATGCAGCTGTACACAAAGAATTGCGAGTAAACAAGAGGGATGACACACACACCAACGCTCACCTGGCCCATGAGCCGAAAAAAAAATCTGTGCGCTGAACTCAGTCCTCAGTTCACGTATTGGTTTTATTAGGGAAATGCATGTTACAAATAAACAGCTCATTGCAATGTTTCAAATTTCTTACATTTATTTTTTTTTTTACTAAATTTCTTGTTTATGATTTTCTTCGTTTTTTTCTCCTTTTTTTAAGTTTAGTATACATATACAATATACGAGAAGGGGCATAGTCCATATGAAGAGTATGAAACCCGGGCAGCTGGAGTGAAAAGTAGGAACTGAACAGATCACACAAAGACAGTTAACAAATTAAATACTTCTATCCAATTAGGGTCCCACGACTTCAATTATTCTAAAATTGCCATATTGGTATTAAATCTAAAATTCATTTGCACAATCCAATAAATACTTAATTGCTGTGTTTCTAAAAATTACTTCTATCTATCTTCGGGTTTTTACAGCTGCTGCCGTCTTCCCGTGCCAAACCTCCAAAGCCTATGGTCTTGGGCATCTTCGATGCTTAGCCCTCTAGCTTGCATTACTGTCTTCATGTTTTCCTTCCATGTTAACCTTGGTCTCTCTCTTTTCTTCTTTCTGTTCGGATGCCATTTATATAGTTGCTTCGGCCATCGCTCATCTTCCATTCTTAAGACATGTCCTAATCACTTTAATTCCTTCTCCTCAATTCTTTCAATTATGCCTAAAAATTACTTAATCATTTAAAATAATTTTGTAAACTAGTAACGAATCATGCAGAAATTCCAAACATCTTTAAAAGTAAAGTACATAATTTCATAACATTTATCACTTCATTAAAAGATTTGCACCTGTTTCAATATCCTACTGAAAATGACACTCATTTTCAAAAGAATCTATATTTGAATGGGAATAATTATTTAAATAAGCAATTTAATACTTAAATTACATACTGTAATGTCATGTAAGACATCGGTTTAAAATCAACTACAAATTCTCTTATTATATGTTTGCCGAACTAACAGACCTATATTTTAATTATCAATCTTGGCAGGCGATAAAGATATAGAAATTCAATAAATTCAAAGAATATATGGAACAAATTTAAAAATACTGCTATAAATCAAATATATTTTAAGACATTTAATAACACCTTGGCGCGACAGGCCTGGAAAGCCTTTGGCCTACCAGACGGTTGCTGGCCTCATATCTACATGTGTCAAACGCATAGGTAAACGATCATCTGTCACGGTAGGGGTGATATGTGTTCAAAATGTCGGATCCCTCAGCCGTTCAAGCTGGTTTTCTCAACCTGTAGTCGCTACTTATCATAGGTACCCAAATCCCTTATGACGCTGGGTGGGCACCGGTCCCATATACGCCGAAATTCCATGAGAAAATGTTTTCCGTCATAAAGACTCGAACCAGCGCAAGCCCCTGGCTCTGCGCCAAGGCATCTTGCCTTAACCACTATGGCGCGAGACAAAGACATTTAATAGGTTTGTTTTATTTATTACTTTGTATTTTTACACAAAAAAATAGTTATTAGATAAATAAACAAAAAGTTAAATAGTATTTCTTTTAGTATTGAATTTTTCATGCAATGAGACATTCCATATGTCGATAAATAATAATAATAATTGTAGTTAGAGTTTAGAAATTCTTTAAAAAATTTTAAAGCACAATAAAATATATTTAAATGACACAAAAAAAAGTATTTAAAATCAAGTAGTATTCAAATTGTATTCATTCACAAATTACCATACATACAAATAAGAGAAACTATGGGGCGAGTTTAGATAGAAGAAAATGTAAATTGGAAAAAGAGAAACCGTGTCAGTTGTATCAATGTGTAAAAAAAGTAATAATAGCATTCATTCTATTAATAAATTGTATATGCAAACAGGCCATATTCATACGTCATTTTTCCCTCCAATAATAATAGCAACAATAATGCAGTGGGTGTATATTCATCATTAGTGAAAAAAATATTATGCTATATCTTACTAATTCTGAGGTAAGTTCCATTTGTACTGTAAAGAAAGCAAATGTATGACTACATTTTCATTGGTCGGATGACGGTTATACCTTTGAGCGCATAAGAAAATGCACTTCGCTCTCTAGCACTGCAAACAAATAAAATGAAAATAAAAAATATATATTTATTATCTAGCACATCGTTTCCTAACCTGTGGTTCGCGAACCCCCAGGTCGTTCGCCAAAACTTTTCCGTAATGGCGGGTTACGAGGTTAGGTCTATTATTGCATCCTTAATTTTTGCAGCATTGTAATAATAATAATAATAATAATAATAATAATAATAATAATAATAATAATAATAATAATAATAATAATAATGATAATAATAATAATAATAATAATAATAATAATAATTATTATTATTATTATTATTATTATTATTATTATTATTATTATTATTATTATTATTATTATTTTAAAATCAAATTAACCCTATAATGTTCCTTGTTACATATGTGTAACTTCGGGAATTGATTACATTATTTCCACAATAAATTAGTTTTCACCGCGTATATCTGATTTACAGTTATGTAACAACGTTAGGAATGTAATTGATTTCCCTACAACTAGGCCTACACGCTGTGTAACTTTTAAGCTGTAAATAGAATAACTTTAGGTTTAAACCGTTAAGGGTTAAATTAATTTAAGGTTATTAAATCTTTTGCTTTGAATTAAATTGTATGCATGTCTACTGTATGTATATTTAAAAGTCAATGGTTCACCAACTCAGATCGTTATGGAAGGGGTTCGCGAGTCGAAAAAGGTTGGGAACCGCTGATCTAGCATATGTCTATATAAGTTATATGGGATAATCTTAAAATATGTAATTACAATTTTAATAGATTCATTAAGCATTGTTTTATTCTTACGCTTGCGCAATGCAGAATGCAAAGGGATTTCAACTGTTTCAAAATGGCCGCTTCTGTAGAATTTCTAAAACATCGTAAAGGAAAACTTTCGAAAAGCGGAAAGAAAAAAAAATATTTTGAATGTTTTCAAACAGCTTAGTGAAAAAAAAATCAATATTACCCATACTGAGAGTGGTGAAAATAACAACAGAATTTACAGGTGTGTCAGCATGGAGCAATGAAATTTATAAATAAAAGATAACTATCGAGATGTGGGAAAAAGCATAAGCATCTGATGATTAGGTAGGCTCAAATTTATTGTTTTTTGAATTCAGTCTTATTTCCCGTAAAGTATAATGTTGCCTAACAATAAAGTATGTTGCCAGTTCCGTACACAATTCAGTCATATGGCAAGTTGGTTACAACTGTAATTTAGCTCGGAATTAGTAAAAAAAAAAGAAACTATATGGCAAACTGACTTATAAGACGCTTGACCTTGCTAGTCGGGGCTGTTGGTCTTGCATATAAATATATCACATACAGGGGTGGACGACCATCTAACTGCGCTAATAAATGAGTAAGACGCCTCGGCTACGTCGTGGGACATTTTTGTAACCAGTTATCCAAATAATATAACCCCCTTATCATTACTAGGTACACCACAATAGATTTGTAAATAATTATTAATCATTCGGGTCCCTCTTGATTTCTTTTTAGTTTCTGTTATGGCGGCTATCTTGGGACATTTTTGTAACCAGTTATCCAAATAATATAACCCCCTTATCATTACTAGGTACACCACAATAGATTTGTAAATAATTATTAATCATTCGGGTCCCTCTTGATTTCTTTTTAGTTTCTGTTATGGCGGCTATCTTTATTGACATTTGATTAAGAATTTCATCCAATTCTAAGTCTTTATGTCCTATTCCTTGAACAATCCATGTTGCGAGTTTAAATATGTTTTCCTTTTTCCATTTCTTATCCTTGAGAATTGCTTGGTTGTCAACGTGTATTACAAAAGTAAAGTAAAGTAAAGTAAACACTATGAAAATTTATTAGGGGAAGAACAAAATGGTTTTCGTAAGGGAAGATCCTGTGCCGATGGTTATTTCACCTTAAAACTTCTTATCGAAAAGCACAAAGAATTCAATAAAGAACAACATATAGCGTTTATAGATTTTATTAAAGCATTTGATCGAGTTGACAGACAAAAACTTTTAGATATCTTAACTGATGATGGAACACCAAATCAGCTGATACAAACAATTTTTAATCTGTATAAAAATAACATCATAGCAGTACAAATAGGAACAGAATTGTCAGATTGGAAACATATAAATTGCGGAGTCAGACAAGGATGCCTTCTAATCACCACTTCTATTTAATGTATACATTAATGCTATCATCAGACACTGAAGATTGACAGTTCATGGTATATTCCTCTCTCAAGACACACAATTTTAGACACACTCTTATATGTAGATGATCAGGCTCTTTTCGGCAATAATGAAGATGAATTACAATATTCCACTCATCATCTTAATATAATAGCCCAACGATTTAACATGGAAATATCAACAACAAAACCTAAAGTTATGGCCTTTCAAGGGAAATTCCCAGTAAGAAGTAAAATTTGTATTCAGAATTCAATATTAGAGCAAGTAAATTCATTTAAATACTTAGAATATAATCTAACTTATAATGAGGAATGTGATATATCCTTTAAAATACAAAACTATAATAAAGCTTTAAGAATTATCAACTAAGTTTTTAAACCATCAAAAGTGCAGAGACACACAGGAATGAAAATCTATCAAGTTCTCGCTAGACACATAATCTGTTATGGCAGTGAAGCTTGGACCATCAGAACTCAGGATGACCGTCATATTACAGCCACGGAGATGAAATTTCTGCGACGAACTGCAGGTTATAGCCTTCTAGACCACCAAAGAAATTCAACAATAGCCAGAGAGTTAAACATCGTACTTATATCTGAATACCTCCAAGAATATAGAAACAATTGGCTAACCCATATTCAGCGCATGGATCGTCACAGAATACCAA
This sequence comes from Diploptera punctata, assembly GCA_030220185.1. Classification (NCBI taxonomy): domain Eukaryota; kingdom Metazoa; phylum Arthropoda; class Insecta; order Blattodea; family Blaberidae; genus Diploptera; species Diploptera punctata. Next base: position 4,863,735 of record JASPKZ010003044.1, on the reverse strand, counting down.
AACAAATTCTTCACTACATCCCTCGAGGCAGAAGATCTGTGGGTCGACCTTTTCGGAGATGATGGGAGACCGTAACGGGCCACTGGGCCTAATACTTGAAAGGCAGATGATGATGATATAACCTCCTTAGCGCGACAGAGCTAGAAATCCCTTGACCTACCATTCGGTTACTGGCCTCACATCCATATACACAGAAGATCGATTACCCAATCAGCATAGAAATGACATGTGGTTAATATGTTGAGCTCCAACCCGTTATAGCTGGTTTTCCAAACCTAATCCCTACTTATTTTATCTACCCAAATTCCTTAAGATGCTGACCGAAATTACATGAGAAAATTTCATCTTTCATGTAGACTTGAACCAGCTCAAGACCAATATCTCTCTGCGCAATGTCGTGATGCCTCGGACCACTCGGCTCGGCGCTAGACATTGTCTAAATAACTATTTTGGAAACCAATGTCTGCGAGAAGTTTTGATTATTTTTATCTCGAGAAATTACTATTTATAAATTGCATTCTTCTTAGTGTCCACAGATTATAAGCCCAACCATCATATAACAAACACAGATTTAAATGTAGTAAAGGTTAAAGCGATCCTCTACAAACCTTGGATGGTGATGCTACCCGGTTAAGGGTTCTACTGCTCTAGACAATCAGCACAAGATTTCAGCCAGGTTATTGCGCCAGAATACATATCTGGTAGTATCTCAGTCAGAGGCTGATTCGATCCTAGTGTCATGGTGTCTTCAAAAGGTTTTAGGGCAGTTTAAAAGGCTTGATCCATCCAGACCGTCCGGTTTATAGCATATTATAAACATCATTATCATCATCATCCTTCACGGATTAGGTCTTTGCCTTTTCCGATCTCACATCTGTTCAGCTCAACGCTTTCTTAGTCTTCCCACCGACCTTCGTCCTACAGGATTATATATCAGTGCCATCTTTGGTTTATAAACGTATAATATAAAATTATAAATTTAAATGCCTTAAGATTAGGATTCAACTGATAGAACTTGAAAACAATTTTCACCTTTCGGGTTTAATTCCATCCTCAGCAGAATATTAGATGCTACCATTCAGTAACAAAATAACTTTTCCTGAGGATGGGATTGGTATTACAATGAAGGACTTACAAATACTTAATGCTATAATTTTACATTATAATTGTTTATATTGTAACTTATACTTCTTTAGAATAATAAAAGGCTGCACAAGATTGGATCGCATAAGGAATGAAGATATAAGAACAGAGTTAAATATATATTCATTGAATGATAAAATCAAAAAATATAGAGATAAATGGTTCAGGCAAGTAGAAAGAATGAACGTAACAAGATTACCAAAAGCAGCATTTAACTACAAGCCAAGAGGTTCAAGGAATGTAGGAAGGCCAGCGAAAAGATTAACAGAACAAGCAATTTGCCTAGCCAGTGAAGTAAAGATGAAGATCTCTATGGAATTTTACTACGAACTTAGTTAGTCCCACTAAATACACAAGAACCGAAATATATATATATATATATATATATATATGATATTCTCTCTGGCTTTCATTGTCAATGTCCATGTTTCGAAATAAAATAAGTAGGGAATTCCGTTGTGGTAAAGCAGAAATTTACATCTCATCTCATAGTACGATTACCTGTTACATTATTTTCCTGGTAACACTTTATGTAATGGGTTTTTCAAACTACGAGACGAATACAAGGAATTCAGACGAGTATTTATTTAAAATTCATAATAATCAGCTACGTATTAGCTTATGTTAAACTTTTATAATGTGGAATTAAATATTGTGAGACGAATATCCAAAGAACGCAGACACATCATGTCATATTTAGATATTAAATTAGCTTAATCTTATGTTATACGTCTATGGATTCTGTCAAATGGAGAACGCATTCCTACTAGAAATAATAAACTGGCCTAAAAACGAATCAATCAATAAATTTGTTTCAGAATTAGGGTCGGTTTCACCAACAGAGGTAACAGTATTACGCCAGTTTTCCCCATGTATAATGCATAGCTTAAACTGGCGTAATACAGTTACCTCTGTTGGTGAAACCGACCCTTAGAGAGACTATTTAACTCATGCCCCAAATGGAAGTCAATGACCAATCACGTTTCAATGAATTTTGTTTTACAACCAATCACAGTCGTGTTTCACCTCGATAATTATCGAATTTTGATTACCAAAATAAATAAAGCTCCTCCTTTTTAATATTCTGAACAGGTCAGAGCATTATTTTGCAGTGATTGATTCTTTAACAAATACGTTGAATATAGCAAATAATGAACAGATTCCTTCGGCCTACACATTTGATAATTGTGTGTTCAATAATGGTGTTTTTAAATACTGATTTTACTGAATTTCCGACAAAAATGAATTAATAACCTATAAGTTTGGTTATAATATACAATTTTATGTCCACCACTGTGATCTCGAGGTAGCGTGCTGCCTTGTCACGCAGCGGGCCCGGGTTCGATTCCCGGTCGGGACAGGCTCCTGGGTGTTTTTTTTTTCGGGGTTTTTCCTCATCTGTAAGACAAATGTCAGGAAGCTTGGGGCCCAAAGATCCCCGAAAATCATCCGGCCATCATCATCATCATCCTTATAATTATCATAATCATCCTTCACCGGTGTGGAAAGCAACGGGAAGCTACCACACCTAAAATTCCCTAGTAAAGCTGCAAAACATACCATGAAAATGCTACGATTGCAGTGAAAGACCTACCCTCGGGCAGAATTACTATGGGTGGATACAGTTTAATATGGTTCATTTTTCTCCACTACAGAGCATTCTTACAATATTGTGATCCTATTTGGAAATAAATAGTATGATATAGTTGCAGTGAAGAACAAATGAAACATAACCAAACATTTCTCATTTGTTTTCAAACATCGCCGTTTACATTGAATATATAAATACATTATAAATAAAATAATTATATTTAAATAATGATTTGTGAGTAAACAGCTTAATTTTATTCGTTAAATAGTCCTAACAAATGCCACTATTGATTTCCAAATCTTCTAGATATTTGGAAATCACTCGTGGCATTACTTATGAAAATGTCTGCCTAGCTACTGAATTCACAAGTTTAGCCTACTGTAAATATTTTAAATCATAAGGCTACTAAAATACATTATTTGAGGCCACGTGTAGTTTCTCTTTGCTCTTGATATTGCTACACTAAAATACGAGTATATCCTATAGGCCTAATTTGAGTCTCTAAGTTTTAAAAGAATTGATCATAGATCCTCGGTCGTCATATTGCGGGGACACGGGTACCTCCCTAATAGAAAGTTTCTTAACCAGATGAATTTTGATAGGCTAATTTTCGTACGTATGTCATGAATGACATGTGATTAGCCTACCGACCCAATGACACATCAAGTGTGCAACTAAGGTATACGTGGATAATGACGGTCGTTAAATTTTGATTAGAGACCTCTTTTTGCAGGCTTAAGTTCAAGTTGTTTTTGTCGCAGACATTTTCGAATGACTATTTTCATTCTTCTTTCTTGAAGGAATATATTATAGGATTCCACATATATTACATGTAGTAATACATATTCTCTATAGCCCATCTAACTCATGGTCCCTCTATCACATTTACTTACTTACTCACTGGCACTATCGAACCCGTAGGTTCATGGCCGCGCGGACATAAGCTCTCCATATATCACTATCCTAAGCTAATGCCTTCCAATCATTCCCTGTATAATCGACTTCCCTCAAATCATAGTTAATGTTGTTCTCCCACCTCATTCTTGCTCTACCAACTGGGCGTTTTCTCTTTGGCTTTCCTACAAGAAGCTTATGCACGTCTTTCATTCCCCATACGCGCAAAATGTCCTGCCCATCGCAGTCTACGAGACTTAATTGTTCTTATTATATCTGGCTTCCTATAAAGACCATGTAGTTCATTGTTATGTAGTCTTCTCCATTCACATGTCTGTTCATCTCTCTTTGGTCCAAACATTTTCCTAAGAACTTTATTCTCAAAAACTCGTAATCTCATTTCCTCCCTTAAAGTAAGAGTCCATGTTTCGCACCCATATAATATAACTGGTAGAATAATAGTTTTATATATTTTCAGTTTAACGTTTTTTGAAAGGAGTTGGGACATCAAAAGTATCTGCAATGCATAATACCACGCATTTCCAGAATTTAGCCTATGTTTAATTTCTTTGTGCAACTGATTCCTATTTGTGATTATTGTTCCTAGCTATTTGAATTCAGCCACTTCCTCAAAATTTCCCTCATTTGTCATTAGCTATCCATTTCCATTATATAATGCATTTCTACGTGTGACCACATATTTAGTTTTATTGATATTTACTTCCAGTCCTAATTCCTTAGTGTTAATCAATAGTGTGTGCGTGTTGTCCTTTAGTATCTCCTCGCTATCGCCTAATAGTACTACATCATCAGCATAAACTAACAGCTTATTAATACCATTGAGTTGTAGGCCTTCCTCATCCTCTAAAGATTTGTTGGCATGCTCTAGTACAAAATTAAATATGGTCCCTCTCTCACATTATTTCATACTCAACTAACGTTAATCATGATATAAATAGACATCAACCATTAATATTACGTAAGTGCAATAGATCACGTAAAAAGTAATGTAATTAAAGTTTGATTAATAATGAAAATGATTCTCCTTACCACAATATACAGTAATGTAATTACGAAACAATATAATATGCATACAATTAGTTAGGGACTAGTGTCCTATATGATTAAGTTACCGCTAGTCCACAACACTTCCATCAATCTTGCAAATTCTCTCGACATAACGAATATGCTAACAGTTAAGATGTAGATTTTATTGAAGAAATGCTACGTCATGTTGTTGAGGAATGATATGCATTATGAATGTACAGTACAGATGTGAAAATCACAATAAGATATCGTAATATTCTGCTAGACTTAGGTCATGTATTAAGACCTCAAATTCACATATAATAAAAAAAAATAAATCCCTGGCACAACAGTCCCAAAAACCAAAATCAATTTAAGTGGTTGGCTGTCACTAACTAGTACAATATTTCAAGTAGTACAATAGTAAATCAAGAATTAGACTGACGTAGTCTCTCGACTGTAATTTTAGTTTTCCTAACCGGATTTCGCTAATTGTCATATCAAGTAGACTCGTAAGGCTGAATGGACTCCGTTTCAGCTCTCATATTGTAAGAAAAATGTCTAACAAAATAACTAACTGACTGGCACTATAGAACACGTAGGTTCGTGGCAGGCAGACTTATATTTTCAACACATCTCTATCCTGAGCTAATATTTTTCAACCATTCCCTGTATATTACACATCCTTCAAATAATTGATATTATTCTCTCATTTCATTCTTGACCTAACTACTGGGAGCTCTGGTTTTCCTACAAGGAGTTTTCACGACCTGTCTTTTCCCCATTTGTGCCACATGTCCTGCCCAACGCAGTCTATGAGACTTAACCATTTTTATTAGATCTCTTATTCTTCTGTCTTCACTTCACGGGCTAGGCAAATTGCCTATTCCGCCTCACAGTTGTTCTGTCCATCTTTTTCACTGGCCTTCCTACATTCCTTCAACCTCTTGGCTTGTAGTTAAATGCTGCTTTTGGTATCCTTGTTACATTCATTCTTTCTAAATGCCTAAACCATTTATCTCTGTATTATTTGATTTTATCATTCAATGGATATATATTTAACTCAGTTCTTATACCTTAATGCTTTATCCGATCTCATTTCTACGCTTTGTATTCTACTTTGTAATTTTTTGGTCATTACCCAAGTTTTACTCCCATAAAGCAATGCAGGAACTGCCAATGTTTTATAAAACTTCAATCTAGTATCTCTTCTTGTTTTTTCTTTAATGGTTTATGTATAGTTCCGCATACCATTTGAAATTTCGACAGTTTCATATTTATGTCTCTATCAGTTTTTGCGTTTATAGTAAAATTACAACCCAAATAATAATTATTAGATCTCGATTCCCATAATGGTCATACAGTTCACTGTTGTCTTCTCCATTCATCTGTTTATCTCTTTTATGTACAAACATTTCCTTAGAATTTTATTCTCAAATATCGTAATCGTTTATCCTCTCTTCAAATAAGAGTCCATGTTTCACATCCATGTAATTGGGAGAATAACACTTTAATATATTTTCAGTTTAACAATAGTCCCTGTAATATGTAATAGCATACATTTTCAGAATTTATGCCTATCTTTAATTTATTTCTGCACCATATTCCTGTTTTTAATGATTGTTCTAATTTGAATTCAACCAATTATTCGTAGTACCTGTACCTTTTCGTGGTAAGCGATTTGCTTGTTTAAATGATCCCGAGAGCTATGCTGACTCCGCGATAGCATTGCTGCCGAAAATGTTACCCATCCCGGAAAGGCCAAGGCCATAAGCCAAACGAAAAAAGTGCCTTGGTCGAAAGAGTGATAATGATTCTACTGAGGCAACATTTTCCGGAGATAAAATAGTCTCCATTTCAAAATCCCCTTTCAGGGATTCCATGTTAAAAGTTCAAAAAATAAAACCTCTACGGAATCGAACGATGGTTCAAACTGAAATGGTCACCTGAAACGAATCGCCCTAGACGTCACAATTTTTATTTTTCGAAAAGAAACTCAGAATATGCTATTGAAATTAAAGGAGGAAGGCATTCTCCAAAGATCAGCGAAATTCGACCATTAGATGTAGGTTTTTTCCTGGAAGCCGGAATTTAAAAAAAATGCTCTAGCATCGGCTTTGTTAGCTTTAAGATGTTAATTATAAAAATTTTACCCGGTAAGGCAGTCGTCCGGAACTAAATTATTAAACTTCTTCCAGTTATTCCAATATGGAGGCCTTTCGAAAACAATGTTTCATGTTCTGCGTTTTAACTGGAACTGATGGTGTTGTATAGGTTAAAATGCAGAAGATGAAACATTGTTTTCGAAAGGCCTCCATATTGGAATAACTTGAAGAAGTTTAATAATTTAATTGAGGACGACTGACTTACCAGGTAACAATTTTATAATTAACATCTAATTACATAACCTCAACGGTGTTTTAATATGAATTTCAAAAGTGTTGATTGTTTGTTTTCTTTGTCGCAAACGTTAATTGAATTAAAACATAATATAATACGAGTATATTCCTTAAAACAATAACATCGGGCCATAAATTCGACTTGCTGTGTTATTCGCTCAGTTTCTGAGTGATGGGCTTTTTTTAGCCCATATTTTCAATAGTAAACTAACAAGTGGTTGTGTTTTTCTGAAAAAATCACCAGCGACAAAGTCAGGAGTGATTTTATGTAATGAAAAACTCAACCTCGCGTTGGATTTGGAGTGACTATTTAGCGAATAATACAACATCAGAAGCCCAAAACTATTATAATATTTAGGCTAATATTTACCAAATCTGAGGATATGTATCCCGATCTTACTTCCGGGCGATTTCTAAGCCGGCTGTATAGTTATAAAAAGCAAACCTTTACTGTTAAATCTCTTTGAGCCTGGAAAAGCAGTAACAGATGATTGTATGAGAAATAACTACTAACAATAATGCAGATTAAATAACGTTTAATATTTTTTTAGAGCAACAGAACTAATTTTTATTTTTTTGGTAATTTTTGAAGTTGTTTTCTTTTGGCATTATTTGCAGTACCATATCGATTATACAATGTTGAATCGATATCCTTGTCAAAGAAGTTAATTTGCGGAGATATCTATCATCACGAAAAAGTCCCGCGCCGTAGCCGAGCGGTTAAGGTAGGAAGCCTTGGCGCAGAGCTACGGGACTTCCGCTGGTTCGAGTCTCCATGGGGGAAGACATTTTCTCATGGTATTTCGGCCAGTATGGGACCGGTGCCCACCCAGCATCGTGAGGCAATTGGGTAGCTACAATAAGTAGCGGCTCCAGGTTGAGGAACCAGCTATAACGGCTGGGGGACTCGACATGCTAACCACATGTCACCCCTACACTGGCTGTTGATCATCTACCTCTGTGATTGACACATGTGGATGTGAAGGGCCAGCAGCCGGCTGGTAAAAGGGCAACCGCTGAAAAGTGGAAAGACCCTCAATCGGACGAAAAGGAAGAGGCAATTTTATCAACAGGAAGAGACAAAACTATCGGTCAATGAGATAAATACTCACTTAAATTGTCTATTTATTTGCATTTAATAGTATGGAGTAGGCTTACATATATATTCGATTGTTCCATGTTTGCTTCATAGTTTTTTAACATGTTGTGATGCACTGTTGATCAAATTATCGCCTACGAAATTAGCGGGCGACGACTAGAATCAGGTCTCTCCTCATGTGATTTAGGAGAATTGATAAGCCAGCGATTCACGAGTCGATGGGACCAGTTAAGAACTTTCAGAGGAGTCTCTAATTCGCATTCTGGAAGAGTTGACCTCTCGATCCTTCCATTCGAGAAAAGTCTGGACTGGGAATCCAGATTGTTCCTACCCTCGCAGATAGGAGGATGTGCGAGGTGTAGCCTGTCAATTGTGTCCGAATTATGGACGAGTGCGAAGCCAAGTAGATGTATTAAATGAAACCGTCAGCTAGTATAAAGAACTGGTCACAAAATAAACGGTGACGAAAGAGACTGTTATGGCAACAAATTATTCGTATGAATACGGTGAAATATTGTGAAATTAGTAAAATACAATTTGAACATTTTTAAAAACATTTCTAAAGTTAATTTCTAGAACCTCGGACTATACCTTTACATCGCTACCTGCCCTACAATATTTTCCACCAATCAGTAGAACCATTTTTTCGTGGAATCGGCCACCTAAGTATCACGTTAAACATTTTTTTAAAATCTTTTCCAGCGTTTCTCAATTGCGCCCTGTGTATTTCCTTTCTTTCTTCAGTTAACTTGATGTCTATTTTCCTTATTTAGGTTTACCTTAGAATTTTCGAAAACTTGTGAGCGTCTTCTTAACCCTTCTATTGTCAATGTATCATATAAGATACTTTCGTTTATTTTTTTTAAATATTTTAATAAAAGAGTAAAAAAAACGAATTGATACAAATTAATTAAATTTGTATTGAACTGCATAATATTGAAGGCTAGGACATTCATGTGCTAAAAGGTAAGAATGCAACATAACTTAGTATAATAAAGAAGTAAGAATTGTGACTGTAAGTGAACCCAAAGCAAAAGACAAATAGTTGAATAATACATGCTATCTGTGTTGTAAGCATATATTTTATAACTTTAAAATCCTAACAAAGAGTTTACGCAGTGGTTTGACACATTTCAATAATTGGCACGAGAAATTAGTATTTTTGCCAATTTAACGGTTAAGGAGATTTGTTATTCCGATTTTTTTCTGATTTTTGTGAACAAATATAATTTTTATTCCAGAAATGATATAAAATGTAGTTACATAATAGCTATCTCTTTGTTCATACAGGTAGTAAGCCAGTAAGACAATCCTTTTGTTGATAGTTTACGTTAATTTCTGTACGTATGCGTACATTTCATGTTTATGTCAATTTATGAATTATATTTATTCAAATAATTTTATCTACCCGGCATTACTGAACTCATAGTTTCATGATCGCATGGACATAAGCTCTCCACTTATCCCTATCCTGTGCTAATGTTCTCCAATTATCCCTTGTATAATTTACTTCCCTCAAATCATGGTTAATGTAATTCTCTCATCTCATTTTTTTGGCCTATCTAGCTTTCCCTCTGGTTTTTCTACAAAGAGTTCCTGTACCTCTCTTTTATTCCCCATTTGTGCCACATATCTGGCTATCGCCACATACGAGACTTAACTGTTGTTACTACATCTGGTTTCCCATAAAGATCATGTAGCTCACTGTTGTGGAAGTCTTCTCCATTTGCCCGTCTGTTTATCTCTCTTTGGTAAAGACAAATTCTAAAGAATTTTATTCTCAAATATCGTAATCTTGTTTACTTCCTTACAGTAAGAGTCCTTGTTTCGCATCCAGATAACATAACCAGGAGAATAGTAGTTTTATATATTTTCAGTTTAACGTTAAATTGAGAGAACTTGGGATGACAAGCGTACACTTGTATTACATTACGTAGCATGCATATCCAGAACTGAGCTTATGTTTAATTATTTTGCACTTTATTAATTCTGTTTGTAACAATTGTCCTAAGATATTTTAATTCGGATATTTCTTCATAATTTCCCTCATTTTTCATAATTGTCTATTTTCAATATATATATATATATATATATATATATATATATATATATATATATGGTATGATAAGAAAAATAAATGCCTGGACGGGATTCGAACCCGGATCTCTGAGTCTGTACCTCAGCGTGATATCCATTACACTACCAGGCGAATCCAATTCAAACACTTATTTTTCTTATATATGTATTATACTCTTCATTATTACTAGATGTCGCGAGTAATAGCTTATTAGTACTATTGAGTCATACGCCTTTAAACTAAATTTTGCAAAATAATTAAATGGGTTGAGAGTATAAAAGAAAATGCTTCACATTATGCTATTTAAAAATAAGAAGATATATTGGATATAAATTATATTATTAATTATGGGGCATTAATGAAAATTAACGTTATATAATCACTCACAAAGAGTTTTATCATTTCACAATATAAATTTTTTTGGTAATATTATTAACTTAAGTTTCACGTATTTTTTTTTCATTTTCTCAAAAGTTTTATTGAGTTTTTTCCCCCCCTCAAACATTCAATTATTATGAGAGATTTGTCAATTAATTTCTATTAACTTCGCTTATAAAATTGTTTTAAATTATACATTAGCCTATTAATTACAATACAAATTAGAACTTTTTAAGGAAATACAGAAAGTTGAGGCAGGTAAAAGTAAACAAATTTAGGATGTTCCCTACACTAGCATGATAATGTGGGAGAGTTGAGATTCAAACACAATCCTCATCAATTTCTTCTCTCTTAATACGTATAAGGTAATCACTCCTTAAGCTTTCTGTGAGAATGACGTTAACAGTATTTTGGGAAAGTTTCATTTATGGCCTTTACATTATGTAAATGCATCTACTCTGAGTAATTTAAAAATTTAAAGAATCTGGAACAGTTGTTTCTGTAAGCATCACCACTGAAGTAATTAATTGGTGTAAAAGTTAGGCATCTGAAAAAAAAGGCGGCCGAAATAAAATAAATGGAAGAGAGTTGAATTCTCCCGCACTCTCGACATATTCAGGGAATGAGGTCTGAAGTTTTAAGTGAAAATTCTCCAACTCAAATTAGCATTGCTAAAAGGTGGGAATATCCCCCAGAACTGTCGGGTTCATCAACCACGAAATTCTAAATTTACAAAGGCTGCATAAACCAAGTGGTCAACGCATAACTGGAGAAACACATTCAAGAACTATTCATAAACACAAGAAAGCTCCATGAACAGCATCTCGCAGGTCACAATTACAGTGGATGATGACATTAGACGAAGCGTAGATTTATCTTGACGAAACCAATAAACATCAAGCCATATTTTATCACAAACGTGGAGAAAAATGCCGTTCTATTTTCATAAAAGAATGCAAAAAAAAAAAAAAGGTTTCCAAAAGGGTTTATGATGGCGGTTATCTACTAATCCCGCAGTCAGCTGAAAATCAAGTGAGTGATCAGAGATAAGGTCAATACTGTTTACAAGAAGTTAATGAGACTGATTTGTTACTCGCCCAAGTTAAATCTACACGCAGAAAATATGCTAGAAATGTGCTGATTATTCTCTTTCTTTTCTTACTATGTTCCCACTTCCTGTCTTCTATATTGCTTTATTTGACTGGGAGGGAATCGCTGGCAAATACTGTTTTTTTTTAATGATCCATCACCTACAATAGTCGTTGATCAAACGAATAATCCGATAACCATGTAACTACTAGGTTGAGCTTTCCCTTCTTTTCCTTCCTCATTACATGCTGTCAATTCCCATCCGTTGTGCTGTGAGGCTGGAAATAGAGAGATGACAAGCACTGTGATTTTAAATGATCCTACAATAGTCGTTGTCAATAATTCCCGTCCACTATGTTGACCAAACGAATAATCCGATAACCATATAACTACTAGGGAATCAGCTTTCCCTTTTTTGCCTTCCTCATTACATGTTGTCAATTCCCGTCCACTATGTTGTGTTGTGGGGCTGGTAATAGAGAGATGACAAACACTGAGATTTTAAATTATCCGAAACCTTCAGCAGTCGTTGACTAAATGACTAATTTGACAATATAATGATATTTTACATGAGTTTAGGGATTCTCCCTTCCGTAGAGAAATAGTTTGAGGACACAAGCGCTAACACATTTCCCTTCTAGCCGTGCAGACTTAACTTGGGCGAGTAATACATTCAAGTTGTTCCATAGCTTTGTAGCAAAGATAAACATTCGTATGGACAAGACATCTAACCATACCGTTAATATCAGTCAGGTCCTCTGATGCCTCTCAAATGAACTTTTGCAGCTTCGGTAAACTGAATAGAGGTTTTTCTAGTAGGAGACCTAGAACTATTGAACGCGTATGGAAAGCCTGTAGAGAGATGTGGCAAAATACTTCCCTCGCTAATTCAGGAGGCGTCTGCTTCTGGGGAACTGCTCTGGGCAGTGATCATCACATCGAGCACTAACGATGGTGGCAACATGGGATTTCTTAAGATTTTTACAAGTAATACATTATTTACTTTAATCAACCTCAGCGCTCTGTAAATGTAAACATTTAGCACCATGTCTTTGCCTTTTATAAACTTATAGCTACTAAAATAAGTTAGTTTTAGTTTGTAGTCTAGTTGAATTTCGGTATCTTCACGCGTTCTAACATCTATAAGTTTTTCCTGAATTAAATTAAATGCCACGGGGCGTAGGTGAGTGAAAACAAAATACAAATTACCCGCGGTTTGAGGAAGAAGTACACAACAGTTTTAAATTATTCAGTGTCAATATTAGCTTTATATAAAGTTGTAGTTATCCTTGTATACCTATGCAGAGGCTTGATGTAACTCCATTTCCTTAGCGTTCTATGCACAGCAATATCAAACTTTTCACATGCTAGATTTTAAATACTTTTCACGCATTTATTAATTGTATTAACAGCCTATGAGGATTCGCATTTATGCTTTTAATGTAAACTCAAATGTCGTGATAACTGTTATCACTGGAACCGAGTAGCTCTACAGTTGTTTGCACGGATATTTATTTGACTTTTCTTACAGAATAAAACTCATGCGTCGTTGTCAAGCGGACTAAGACATTATGTATTGACTCAAAACTAAGGATTCATACTGGATCAATTTTCTCATGGAATTTTCCCCAATATGTAAAATCGGTTCCATCGTGAGAATTTTGCTAGTTATGATAAATAGTGATTGTACGTTGAAAAAAAAAGTATAACGGTTGAGGACTAACATGTCTACCACAAGTCACCCCCGTACTGACCGGCTAGACTTCCATCTCTTTGATTGACACACATGGTTGTGATCCTCTGCAGCCGGGTTGTAGTTCAAGCGCCTTCTAAATATTTCGCCCTATTGAATTGTTTTTATTTATATACAGATTTTTAATGTTTACACATCTTTCTGTGCCTGAAGTTTTATTTTCCTTCTCCACTCCTCTCTATCCACCCACTCCATTTCCTCCCAGTCCTCTTCTTCTCATTTCAGTTCCTATGGAATTTTACATTTGGAATTCATTCTTATTTTATAGACGCTTCAGCACCTGAGATCATATCGCTTCTAGGACTTTTTCGTGCATCGAGTAGGCTGCTTGTATCTATTGTTGCGTGTGTCATATGTTTTGTAAGAAATTAACATATTTTTTAATTTAACTATGAATGGTAATTAATATTAAATGGGTCCTGATAATAAAATTACTGCGCATAATTTCCTTGACAATTAACGAAAACCAGGTGGAGGGAACGGGAGTTAACTGGCACAGCAATTTGGTTACGAGACTACTGGAATAAGTCTCACATGTTATCTCAAGAGTTTACTCACTTGGTAAGATAAATTGTTGACGTCGATATCGTGTATCGTGCTCTGCAACATAGGGCTACAGTATGTGACTACAATGTTTATTGTAACCTACCTTTTAAATATTGTTTAAATATTTATATAGGACTATATCATCTATATATCTATTTTAGTCGACCGCGATGGACTAGTGGTTATGCTCTTTGCCTCTGGTTCCGAGGATCGCGGATTCAAACCCGGCCGGGTTCGATGTTTTTAGGACGGAATAATCCAAGGAGCAAGACCTCCGGGAGAGTTTTTAAGCAGTGAGTCCCGAGTCTGAAGATTTTTAGGCGCGTAAAAGATCCTTAAGCCCGAATAAAGAGGCCTCTAAGCAAATTTTACCTACATCAACGTCCTAGTAATACTGTATCTTAGTTGCCTGTTAGATATCTCATTGGGGCGGTGTGTTGACCGCATGCCATTCATGACATCTACGAGCAAATAAGGTAACTAAAAATTAACATTACAAAGGAGAGGCCATGGCTCTACAATGGTCTACGCCATTATAGCTAGATATCAACTATTTATATTATAAAACTAAACTTATTGGCGAGACTTATATAGAAGTCCGACTGCTGACCTCACATCCGCATGAGCCATTTACAGAAGTGGACGATCATCCAGACTGTGTGGATGTGACATGTGGTCAACATGTGGGATCTCTCAGTACATATTAAGTGTATACAATTAAATCGAATACATTTGCCTAGCTATTCAGCGATTGCAGTCAGACACTTTAAGATAGTATATGCAGGGCCTCTAAAAAAAAACCTGTGTTATCAGTTGTTAAATTTATATTTTTACTTGATACTCATAATCAACCATCAACATTAAATAGGAGTAAGGAATGGCAAGAGATGGCTGTGGAAATTAAAACAGGCATGAGATGAAAGCTAAATATTATAAACTAATCAATCATTAACTCTCTTAGACTGCGATGGACAGGACATGTGACACGAGGGGAATGAAAGAGGGGCATGGAAACTCCATGTGGGAAAAGCAGAGTGAAAGTGCCCAGATGGTAGGCGGAGAATGAGGTGGGAGAATAACATTAACCATGCTTTGAGGGGGATAAATTATACAGTGGATAATTGGAAAACATTGGGTCAGGATAGGGATGTATGGAGAGCATATATCCGCGTGGCCATGAATCCACGGGTTCGATAGTACCAGAGAGTTAGTTTAATCAATCACTATAAAAAATTAGCTTTTACGTGATATGTAAATTTGCCGGCAAATAATTAACAATTATTTAAAAGCTATATTTTGAAAATGCGGTTGATTAGAACTTAAAAATTGGATTTCATTGAATTTCTAATGAAGGGTTGAAGCCATACCATTCATCTATGGGATCTTATTTAATTTTAGTAGAAGATTATGAATATTAAAATGTAAAAGACTGGCAAGTCTGATATTTCTGAGGGTACTGGATCCCCAATATCGAACATTTTGTCCATAAAAAAATACGTTAATAGCAGATATGAGTGATCTTCAAACCTCAATCCAGTAAAGAGGTTAATGTGTTTAGCATGCCGAGCTTCACAGTCGTTACAGCTGGTCCGCCCCTGGAGCTGCTACTTACTGAAACTACCCAAATTTCTCATATAAATTACTTCGGATTAATTAATTTATTCCATCTACAATGAGGCTCAGTATTTTATTCAATTACTTGATGCAAATATGTGCAATAGTGAAATTAATAAAAAGAGCTTCTGAGAGTCGAATATCACATATGTTTCATTGATTTGCTAAGATGGATGAAAAGAGATTTTGCCTCAAAACCAGATATTTTTATATCACAATTAATTTCTCCTATAACAGTATAGGCATAGCACAAACATATTTTAACTAATTACGATTTGGAGTTTTATGAAATTAGCCAAAGAAAATCCGGATCAAAAATGTTTTAGTAACGCTCTTCTAAATACGTAAGAATCGCTATAAGCACGACGTTATTTTCAAATTGAATTATATTTTTATTTTTAAAAATTAAATAGTATAGTAATTTGAGGAATATGATACAACTTTCTTTACAAACTGAAGAGTGTAAATTGGATAATCCTGAGCATAACTTCATTATTTTTATTATTTACTTATTTTATATAATTATTTAGATTCGCGTTATGGCGGTTCCTACAATATTGTATGGATGTGAAACTTGTGCTCCAATGAAAAAACAGAAGGATAGAATACAGACGCGGAGATGAGGTTCCTAAGACAAGTTAAAGGATGTACAAGACTTGATAGAATAAGAAATGAGGATATAAAAGAAGAATTGAAAGTACAGCCTTTATTGGATAAGGTCACGAATTACAGACAGAAATGGATTGATCATATGGATGGAATGAGTAAGGAGAGATATCCATTGTTAGCAAGAAATTATCAAGCAAGAGGAAGACGTGATGTTGGAAGACCTAGAAGACGTTGGGCTGATGCATTATGAAGTCGGAACGGGTAATTGCCTAATCCCTGGAGTGATGATGATGATGATTTAGATTCACCCATTTCATTTTTAATTAAACATCACAACAGTTTTATTTTCTTTGGAATATGACTCCCGGCTCATTGATTGGCATTTAAAATGTTTAAAATACAATTTTGAAAACAATACTATAATCAATTTATTAATTATTATGATCTTGTAGAAGATATCAGGGTTGTTGGCAGAGGTCTTTGAGGCTTGTAGTTCCCCGACGTTTCGCCAGAGACGTCGGGGAACTACAAGCCTAGACGTCGGGGAACTACAAGGCTCGAGACGACGGCCAACAGCCCGGAAATCTTCTACAAGATCATCATACTAACTCTGGCCGTGAAAGCCTAAGTCAATATCTTCTTCTCACTTCACAGGCTAGGCAAATTGCCTGTTCCGCCTCACAGTTGTTTTGTAGTTATATACTATTTTTGGCAATCTCGTTACTTTCATTCTTTCTACATGTCTAAACCATTTACATCTATATTCTTTGGTTTTATCATTCAGTGGATATATATCTAAATATATTCTTATATCTTAATTCTTTATCCGATCCAACCTTGTGCAGCCTTTTGTTCTTCAAAGGAAGTTCATTTCTACGCTTTATATTCGACTTTGTATTTTTTTGGCCATTGCCCAAGTTTCACTCCCATAAAGTAATGCAGGAAGTGCCAATGTTTTATAATATAAAACTTCAATTTAATATATCTTCTTTTTCTAAGTCATTATAATTTATTAATTGATTTATTCCTTTACAATTTAAAATTATTTTTAATATTCCCAAAATGTATATATATACACTTTATATGAAATAAATTCTAGTTATAATTAAACATTTTTCAGTATTTTTTCATATAAGTTTTCCTGATTATTTACGAAAAGTTATGAACAACCCTATAGTCGTAACCTTACGGGATTCACCACTGGCTGGATGAAGGGTGCGGATCGAAGGGTGACAAAAATCATTTCCAAGGTGTGTTGGTGGTAGAAAGGGGAAAGACCGTTTACACAAGGAGGGGATCAGTGTGCTAAATAACACTTGCAAACATAAACATCTGACTATGTTTCGGATATTTACCATTACATACAGAAATTTCAAATTTTAATATTTAGTGTAATAATATTGTCACAAAAGAACTATCAGTCAATATTCTATCAGAAATGTCATTATTTTCTCTCAGGAAATATTATTATAATTTTCATGTAATATCATGTTATTTTACATAAAATCTAGTACCCGCTATATAACTTTCATTTAATTAAAAGTCCAAGAAAAGTAACACATGATTCTGGGAAAAAATTAATATTATTAAGGTAATAAAGTTATTTTCATACAATAATTTTTCCCCCTAAATGTTCAAGCAGAGTGTGAAATGTTTCCTAACGATATTTGCCTTAGAACAAAATATAATGTAAACATAATATGATTACATATTGAATCGACATTTAAGCTGTAAATATTACTTTTAATCTGTTAAAAATATCGCATCCCGGCAAGAATAACGTCACAACTGAAAAAAACTAATTTTTTAGTATAGCAAAAGAAAGTTCACTTACATCACAGTTCAAATGGTTTAAGAATTGAGTTACTGACTTATTTTATACAGTTTAAACAAATTATGTTGTTTTGAATTGGGGATTAACTTAAATTCGTTCATTTTTAGTTGTAACGTTATTCTTGCCGGAGTGCGTTATTTGTGTTGACGTTACTTTGGCATATGGGTCTATTTCTGAGTTTTTGATAAATATTTTATATTTATGGTCACAAAAACATGAATATTTTCTAAATTTTTAACGCTTGAAAATCCTAATCATATTTATTGCATTATTGTATTTATCGATTAATCAAAGTTTCGTATTTCTAGAGACATTACTAGTTTCATAGAAACAACTTAATATCTCGATGAGTTTTACGATATCTACATGGATATAAATATGTCATGTTCCTGAGAATTTTGGCGTGAGTTTTATGTGTTTTTAATATTCAGTAGGAGGTACCAATGTCTCTAAGCCAATCAATATGTATAAGCAGATTCACTCGCATTTAAAGTTAATTTGGTCGAGGGAGGATTAACAAAGTGTTGGGAAATTAATGCAGAATTCCACTTCTCTGCCTATTAATCTACAGCAAACGGAACGATCGAGTTAAAAAAATAACGAGTCCAAGTTAATTTTTGCGTATTACGATTGCTTCTCTGCCCACTATCCATTTATCACTGAGTACATTTTTAAAGGGAGGGGGAGGTTGCAAAATGCGATGAAGGGAGGACTAAAAGTCACCGAGAATGAGAGTTAAAAAAATGAAACTCTGGAATGAAATGTCGCAAAATGTGACCCTATTGTTTGTCAGCCATTCATAATTACAGAGTTGGTGTAATTTGCCAAAACATGATTAAGAGTTGCGTGTGGGGACCATCATTTTTCACTCTGGCTGTTACAGCGGGCCAATGCAGTGGACCCCACACTCCATACACAAAAGCATTTGAAGGTAGTAGTGTTAATATACGGATTTAACGATTGCAACACACCAAACTTTATGGAGATCGGATGGGAGAACCGTATGGACAGACTGCAGAGCATGATGCATGGACCTCATACTCCCTCAACACACCCCCATTAGTAGAGCCAATTCGCTCTCACCCCTTACCGCACTGGTATCAGGGGTTTAGTGGACGAGGGACGCTGTACAGATGAAAATGATAAAATGTCATTGGAATAAAATACAATTTTATACACTAAACTAATAAAACTAAAGCTTACATAATCATAAATGTTATAATATACACACTGCCTGTAAGGTACAGTTGTGCAATTTGGATACTTTGCATAAAATCAATCCTTAATTGAAAAATGAAATAATACGTAAATTATGGAAATGCATATGATGAATCTTTTATTATTGGAACATAATATTGAAATAAATATACTCAGCAACCATCCGGTATCCACTAGTTAAAACAACTTAGGATAAAAGTACTTGAGTAGCTCAAATGGTAAGAGCACCAGCGCGTATAACTAGAGATCTTGGGATCATAACCCGGTTCAGTCAGAAAAAATCTTTAATTTCACTATTGTATACCACAATTATATCCATTTAAGTAATAATTTGCTAATACTTACAAACAGTATTAAAACTTGAAATTTGTTTGCTATTAACCATGATTTTAAGAGAGGTCCTTGACCTACAAGTCGGTTCTTATCTCACATAAACTTATGTTAGTCCAGAGGTGGATAATCATCTAGCTAGTTAAGGGATGCAAATGTGGTCTGATGTCAGGTCTCCCAGCTATTATAGCTGGTATTCTCAACCTGGAAATGCTACCTATTATAGCTACAATCAATTTCTCATGATTCTCAGCGAGCACGGGTCTCATACTGACAAAAATACCATGAGTAAATATAATCCCCCATGGGGACTCGAATCAGCGCAAGTTCCATAGCATTGCACCATGCCATAATGCCTTAATCATATAAATGACACGAAAAGAAATATAAATGCCTGAACCGGGATTTGAACCCAAGACCTCTTTTTGAGATACTGCCAATAGACCATCGAACCCGGAGGTCCATGGCCGTGCCAATGAGTTTATACATACTGGCAGTAGATTATTTCTGTAAGCAACTATGATAGGTCTGTAAGTAGTGAAAAAAGGCAAGAAAACATCTCTTTACACAAAATCCCTATTGTGAAGAAAGAAAATGTGTTTCCACTGAACGTATTTGTAAATTTCCGATCACCTTTTACATCGAATATATTTGGGAATAATATTTCTATAAGAAACTGTCTCGAGGCATCTTAAAACATATAAGCTAAATATCCTAATGAAGAATGTGAATTTGTGATTTGTTCTGGGGAGCTTGGGAACATCTCCATATAGAAGGTTATTAAATTTGCATATGATGGGATATTGAAGTAAAAATGGTTATTACATGTGAAGGTAATAGAGATATGTCGCCGAGATAATGGGCTCTGCTATCTGGTGACGGATCTTGATTACTTACACGGCTCGCCTGTTCCGACCTAATGTACCATTACACTTCTCTCTAATGCACTGCAAGGAAATGGGGCACTCATTACTACGCCTAACACGCTACAAGTTGCACTCCTTACTTCCTTCTTCCTCATCCAGGATTTATATGCCTGTCCCACTTAACTGGTTATTCTTAGCTTTATGTGCCAGATACAGAGTGCGGAGAAATACACCATCACGAGATTTTTTTTTATTTACGAAAATTCTCTGTAATAAATTTTCATTTCTGAACAAGGAGACTTAAACATTGGTACAGTGTGGCAGCACTGTAGAATTGAATGTGGTAACACATATCAGCAGGATTTAGGCTGAGTGGCCACACAGATAAAACTTTGTTTATAAATTGTCAGATCTTCTTCTTCTTCTATTGGCACTACAAAACCCCCAATTTGAAGGTTTTGGTTTTCTCAACAAGATGTCACCAACATGCACGATCTTGGTCGTAAATTGACCACTTCTTGACATCCATTCGTTTGATATCCTTTATGACATCATCTTCCCTTTGATTTTATGTCTGCCATGTGATCTTGTGGAAATATGGTTATTTAAATATTTTGACAAATATTTCATCTGGAATTCCGTTTACATGTCCAAATCACGCTAGTCTCTGAGCTATAATAAAATCAACTCAATGACGCGACAGGCCTAGAAAGATCTTGGCCTTCCAGCCGGATGGTGGTCTCACATCTACATGTGTTAATAACAGAGGTAGACGATCATCCTGTCAAAGTACGGGTGACATGTGGTCAGCATGTCGGATTCACCAGTCGATAGAGCTCGATTTCTCAACCTGGAGTCGCT
This sequence comes from Diploptera punctata, assembly GCA_030220185.1. Taxonomy (NCBI): domain Eukaryota; kingdom Metazoa; phylum Arthropoda; class Insecta; order Blattodea; family Blaberidae; genus Diploptera; species Diploptera punctata. Next base: position 4,842,408 of record JASPKZ010003044.1, on the reverse strand, counting down.
ACTGATTGTAGATGCCCAAATTCTCACGATGCTGGTGGTAACCTGTACTATACTGACGGAAATTCCACGAGAAAATTTCTTCCCCCATGGAGACTCGAACCAGCGCAAGTCTCGTAGCTCTGCGCCAAGGCATCTTGTCTTACCACTCGGCTTCGGCGCGGGACTATTAAGTCATTAACGGTTTCAATTTTAATTAGAATATTTAGTTCCATATTATTTTTAATTCTCCAGGAGCCTCCAAATTTCTTGGTAGAGCCAAATATTCGTATCAAAATTTTACTTTCGAATACTAATAACTCTTGTTTGCAGGACTCTTTCAGGTCCCATAAGTCACATGCATAAGTCGGTGTTGTTCTTATCAATTTTGAGTTTTTTAAATTAATTTATTACATACCAATCGGAGATTGCAATAATATACTTTATTTTCTAGTGCAATTATTTCTTTAAAGTCTTCTTTTATAGTATTAACAATATTTACAATGAAACCTAAATACTTCAATGGCTTTACTAGCTTCAGAATTGTTTTATCGAATTTCGGGTTCTCTGGGTCAGTATTCTTTCTGGAACATTTTTAATATTTTGTTTTTTGTTCATTGCTATAATATACTTTATTTTCTAGTGCAATTATTTCTTTAATGTCTTCTTTTATAGTATTATCAATATTTACAATGAAACCTAAATACTTCAATGGTTTTACTAGCTTCGGAATTGTTTTATCGAATTTCGGGTTCTCTGGGTCAGTATTCTTTCTGGAACATTTTTAATATTTTGTTTTTTGTTCATTAATTAATAGGCCGATTGCATTTTGTTCGATCTTTCAACCTCTGGAAAGTTTCTATACCTGTTAGACGTTTCCTCTTTTGTTTTAATATCTTAAATAAAGTTGCTCATAGTGTATATCTATGTTTAGTACCAGAATATATTTTGAATTATTCATTTATTTTTATAATTTATTTTAACGTTTGCTAATTAATTAGATAGAGTTACGGCAATTAGTTTTACTAATTTGGGTGGAATTTCATACTGTATAAGGTATTCCATTATTTTATCCTTGTTTTCACAATAAAATGGATGAGAGAAATCTATGTATATATTATGTAATACACTGTCATATTGACTTTTTTTAAATTGATTTAAAATATATAATATTTTATGGACCTATTTGGTCGGAATCCTGATTGTGGATCATCCAATTTGGATTATATAATTTTATCTAATGTCCCGCGCTGTATCTGAGAGGTTAAGGCAAGATGCCTTGGCGCAAAGCTACAGGACTTTCTCTGGTTCTGGTCTCCATGGGGAAGACATTTTCTCATGAAATTTCGGCCACTTTGGGCCGGGTGCCCACCCAGCATCGTGAGGCATTTGGGTAGCTACAATACGTAGCGGCTCCAGATTGAAAAAAACCAGCTATCTGACCACATGTCACCCTTATACCAGCTGGGTGATCGTCTACCTTTGTGATTAACACATGTTGATGTGAGGCCAGCAACCGGCTGGTAGGCCAAGGGCCTATGACTCCATGGAGTTAAGTTTATTTAATTTTTTATTTAATAAATTAGAAAATAACTTGTCGGCCACATTCAAGAACCTATGGGACTATAGTTATTGCAGTTTAATGTACTCCCTTTCTTATAAACCGGGCAGACAATTCCTTTATACCATTGGGAGGGTAACTCTTCCTTCTCCTATATTTCAAGTATTAGTCAATGTAATTTTGATTTAATATTCTTCTATCGTGCTTGATCAATTCCGGGAAAATACCGTCTGAAACTATGAACCTCTAGATTCGATAATGTCAGTGAATTACTTCAACATAAAACAATTTTGCATAAAACTTTATATAGGCCTATGTTGTATTACTAGCTATGAAAATAATTCAATATCCATGGTGTGAAAATAAGTTTTCTTTGTATTTTCTTTTCCAATTTTATACTTTGGTGACCTATTGTTTCCTGATTCCTAAACGTCCGAGGTCAACTTTTTACTTGAAGAATGGAGAAACCCTAAGTACAAATTTCCACTACGAGAAAGTAGGTAATATTTGAAAATTATAGGAAAAATGACTTAGACCGTTTAACGTAATGTTATTTGCATGTAAATGCTAAGAATCAACAATATGGTTTCAGTTACAGTTAAACAAAAGAGTCGCCCTGCAGCTGATATAAGAAGAACAGATGATCCTCACCACAAGACGAGCAAAGTGTCACGAACAGTGTCAGCTGTGTGGTGAATATAAACACCTCCAGAGTAGAGACGACTTCGTGCGTGCACCACAAATTCCATCCATTTTACAAATTTCCGGACATTATATTGCTACTTATCTATTATTAGTATGTAAACTAGTAATAATTGGTTAAGTAAATCCAAGGCCATATTCGCCGTGACTTCCACAACAAAAGTATCAAAATAATTACTTAAATTTATTATACCACAACTGATTATCACCTTGTGTTTCTGATATAAGGAGTTTTCTTTGTTTACTGTGTAGTATCGACATGAATATGTCTACGAAAATGTTAAATACAACCCATGAGTCACACCACTGAAAATTTAGTAAGCATAGAATAGAAATAAATGTTTACACAATTTTTCGTTACTAACTATAACTAACTAACGAACTAACTCACTGGCACTATCGAAACCATAAGTTCATGGCCGCATGGACATAAACTCTCCACACATCCCTATCCTGAGGTAATGTTTGCCAATCGTCCCAGGTATAATCTACCTTGCTCAAATTTCTCCCACCTCATTCTTGGTCTACCACCTGAAAGTTTCCCCTCTGATTTTCTACAAGAAGCTTCCATGTCCCTCTTTCATTCCCCACTCGTGCTATATGTCCTGCCCATCGCAGTCCACGATGCTTAATTGTTGTTATTATATCTGGTTTCCTACCAAGATCATGTAAGCTCACTGTTATACAGTCTTCTCCAATCGCCTGTCTGTTCATCTGTCTTTGGTCCAAACTTTTCCTAAGAACTTTATTCTCAAACACTCGTAATATTTTCTCCTCCATTAAAGTAATCAATATTTCACATCAATATAATATAACTGGGAGGAATAACACTTTCATATATTTTCAGTTTAAGGTTTTTGTGTGAAAAGTTGTGACGACAAAAATCTCTGTAATGCATAATATATGTGTTTATAGAATTGAGCCTATGTTTATAAGTAGAATAAAATAGTGCTAAGGTTGGTAGCATTTGAAAGAAGAGTTGTGACGTTTTAGTTCAACATTGTTAATTTTTTAAGCATAACGCTTTTAATTTTTTTCGAAACCCTTCAGGAGAACAGTCTCAGTAGCTTCTTCGAAATTCGCTAATAAAAATGTAAAAACATCAAAGGTATCTTCTAATATACTTTGGACCGGATAGAGACGAACAAATACGACATGAAGAATACTATTGTACATACCAGTGAGCTACATGATCAGTTGATCATAAATATGCAATGTGTGATACTTGAATCTCACGTCACATATCAAATGTGATAATCTCCTATAAAATGATCCTTGCAAGATGGATCGGAAAAGGATCATCATGCATCACATGACCTGCCAGATCCCAGACCTATCAGCAACTTATATTTTACCGTGAGGGTTTATTAATAGCCTGGTATACACGATACCAGTAGACCTACGTTAGTTGGTTGATAACAAAGAATGCTCCTGTCTACAAAGTAACAGCACAAGTGTTTCATAACACATGGACCAAAGGTTGAATATCGGTTGGACATTTCCCATGCCACTAATGGAACCCATGTTGAGGTTTATGGAACATAAAGCAAAAAGGTCATATTTTCACCCATTGTAGTAATTGGTTTCATCTATAGATTCTTATTAGTTCAGAAGATAGCTATTTATTGTATTATACTCATAAGCGGACAACGATGTTGATTAGTATTTTTCTTAGGTCCCTATGTATCCAGTATGATATAAAAGGGGTTCATTTTTTTTCAGTCAATAATCAACTCAAGATTGTTTTGATTGTTTTATAATGATTTTACATATCTGTGCTTCATGTTTATATTATTAAATTATTTCGAACTGTAATAGGTTAGATGGCAGCTCGTAAAATTTAATAGAAACATAGGCTACTGTATCATAAATAATGTCCCGGAAATTAGCCAAGTAGTTTAAGTCACCAAGCCTTGCTATGGGACTTCCGCTGGTTCGAACCACAATGGGGTAAGAAATTTTCTCCTGGAATTTCGGGCAGTGTGGTACCGATGTCATCCAGCATCGTGAGGAATTTGGATAACTAAAATAAATATCGGCTCCAGGTTGAGAAAACCAGCTATAACGTCTGGAGTACCTGGCATGCTGACCACATATATCTACATTAGTTAGATGATCGTCTACCTCAGTGGATGTGAGACCAGTAGCCGGATAGTAGGCGATGGGTCTTCCAGGCCTGTCCGGCAAGGAGATTTATCATGTATTATAAATTTTCAGCTACCATCGTATTTTGTAAAAAATTTAAATAGTTTTCTTCTTGCTAGCTCATGTTACAAAACAAAATTCTAACTCTCTAAATCAACGTTGGGCGCACATAAATATCCCGAAATTATGAGACTGATAAGTTCTGATTTCACAATTGTGTATTTTGGGGCAAAAGAAAATGCTAGGAATCAATATGATCTTTATTTTCAAAGTAACGGTACTTTCGGAAAACAATAATTTCCTATTCCTTCATCAAACATTCAACTTAGTTTTAATAAGAATGTCGCTTCAGAAATAGAATAATGGAAAAGGGAATATAATATATCCACAAAACATCATTAACTTCAGATGGTCTGATTGGCGCCTATCGTTTTCTTGTCCCAAGACACATATAATGTTAGTTTGTGAACTTTTCCATTGTAATTTAGCATCTTACGTTCCTAGTAAAGCTGCAAACATGACATGATGAGTCTTTCCACGATAAAAGACTCCAGACGTAAATTTTTCCCCCCATTCGAATGTCTGGGAGGGAGATACTGCGGTTGGAAACATCATGCAGTCAAAACAACAGAAGAAAATAAGACTAAGGATTGGAGCCTGGAATGTGAGAACTCTTCTGCAAGCCGGGAAACTGGAAAATTTGAAGGAAGAAATGAGAAGAAACAAAGTGGATGTGATGGGAATATCAGAAGTGAGGTGGGAACAAAGTGGTGAATTAGTTAATGATGAATTTAGAATGTTTTATTTCAGTGGTGATTTTAAAGGAAAATGTGGTATTGGTGAAGTATTACGGCAACGTATGAAAGAAAATGTGATATCAGTGCGTTATGTGGATAATCGGATGATAATGGTGAGGTTACAAGGGGAAAAAGGGACTTGGTGATAGTGCAAATTTACATGCCTCATAGTGGGTTAGCAGATGAAGAAGTGGAGGAAAGATATAACAAGATAGAAGAGATTTTTGAGAGAGAGAAGAAGGGGGCATGTGTCGTCCTAATGGGTGACTGGAATGCTGTAGTTAAAGAAGGACAAGAAGCAAGTACAGTTGGAAGATATGGGTTAGGAAAAAGGAATGAGAAAGACGAATCACTGGTGAGTTTCTGTAAATCGAATTAAATGATAATTGGAAATACAATGTTCCAACAGCATAAAAGAAGAAGATACACATGGATATGCCCTATGGTCAACAAACGATACCAGATCGACTACATACTGATACAGGAAAGATTCCAAAATTGCTTGAAAAATGCGAAGAACCTACCAGAAGCAGATACCAATTCAGACCATGTCTTACTAATAGGCGAAGTAGAAATTTGCCTGAGGAAGATAAGAGGAAGACAGGCAACAAAGAAGTTTGACTTGGAGAAACTTAAAACTGAAGAGGAAAGGAGAAAATTCCAACAAAATTTTCAGGAGGAAGCCTCTTCCATGAAAATCTCAAATGGCAATTCCAAGGAACACTGGAGTCATTTGAAAACTTCTATACAGATAGCTGCAGAGAAATCAATAGGATACAATGAGAGCAAGAATATTAAGAAACCTTGGGTCACATAAAAAATGTTAGAGAAAATGGAAGAAAGAAGAAAATGGAAAAATATCAATACAGAAGAAGCCAAAAGAAACTACCGGAAACTAAACAACGAACTTAGAAGAGAAACTGACAAGGTAAGGGAAGGATGGATGAAGCAGAAATGTGAAAAACTAGAGAATCTGGAGAGGAAAGGAAAATATGATTTAATGTACCAGGAAGTTAAAGGCTTGGATTATGGAAAGAAGAGCAGGATAACTATGTGGATGATTGAGGACGAAAATAATGAAGAAATAACAGACAAACAGGGAATTATGAATACATGAAGAGCTATATGAGACAAGAAATCGTCCGGCTAACTTGGATATAGAAAATGAAGAAGACGTATCAGAAGATGAAAAAGGATTTTCAATTCTGAAGGAAGAAGTTGAACTAGCAATTAAGGAAATGAAAAACTGGAAAGCAAGAGGGGTAGATGGAATCCCCATTTTATTGGTTAAATGCTTGGGTGAAGGAAAGAAGGAAATTCTGCGTTTATGCAACAAGATATATAAAGATGGTGAATGGCCGGAAGAATTGACAGAGACAATGTTAATACCAATACCGAAGAAAAACAATGGAAAGAAACGTAAGGAGTTCAGGACTATCAGCTTGATATCACACTCTGCAAAGATTCTCCTGCGAATACTGAATCGCCGTATACGTTCTAAGACGGAAAGCGAATTGGAAGAAGAACAGTTTGGCTTCAGGAAGGGAAAGGGTACAAGAGATGCAATTGGATTGATATGAACAATTGGAGAAATATATATAGAAAAAGATAAATACGTTTATGCAGTATTTGTTGACCTGAAAAGGCCTTTGACAGAGTAAATTGGAATAAACTCCTGAAGATCTTGAAGAAAATTGGCGTGAACTGGAAGGAGAGGAGGCTCATAAGTAGTCTTTATATGAAACAGCGAATAAAAGTGAAGATAGGAGGAGAAATGTCAGAGGGAAGAGAAATTGGAAAGGGGGTAAGGCAAGGATGTCCTCTATCACCTACCCTTCTCAACATCTACCTGGAAGACCTAATGAAGAACTCCTTCAGCAATACGGAAGGCGTAAACATGGGAGGAAGAAGAATAAAGTGCATATGATTTGCTGATGATATGGCTTTGCTAGCAAAATATGTAATGGCACTGAGGAAGCTAAATTATAAGTGCGAGGATTACGGGATGAAGATAAGTATAAATAAGACGAAGACCATGATTATAGGGAAAAAAACCAAGGAAGATAATTAAATATGAGGCCATTGAGCAAGTGGAGAGCTTCAAATATTAGAGTTGTACTATCAGTAGTAACATGAACTGCTCTCAAGATGTAAAGCAGAGGATATCAATGGCAAAAGAAGCTTTCAACAAGAAGAGAATCATTTTCTGCGGACCTTTGGCAAAAGAATTACGGAAGAGGTTAGTGAAGTGCTTTGTGTGGAGTGTAGCATTGTATGGTGCAGAGACTTGGACATTACGCCGGAATGAGGAAAAGCGACTGGAAGCTTTTGAGATGTGGATATGGAGAAGAATGGAACGTATAAAATGTACAGACAAAGTAAGAAATAAGATATGCTAGACAGAGTGGGTGAAAGAATGCTGGAACTCATAAAGAAGAGGAAAAGAAATTGGATTGGCCACTGGCTAAGAAGAAACTGCCTGCTGAAGGATGCACTACAAGGAATGGCCAACGGAAAGAAAGTTAGAGGCAGAAAAATACATCAGATGATAGACAATATTAAAATAAATGGTTTGTATGCAGATACAAAAAGGAAAGCTGAATTAAGGAAAGAGCGGAGAATACTGAGTTTATAGTGAAATACCTGCTCTTTAGCAGAACACTATGAATGAATGACGTTATATGTAGGGCCTACTATTACGAGCCACAAAGCCGTTCGGGTTTTACAGTGGCACGAACCTGTCGGGAAAAAGATTTTAAAATTTGAATCAAACACATAGGCTACACAGAATGACAGGAAGGTCTCCCTAAATGAGTGAGCAGCTCAATCTGGGACCTCCTCCGAGACAACAGGAAAATTTATGCATTCAGCCATTCATACTAAGCTATATAGGCCATAAGGCGAATATTATATTATGATGATTATGCAGGCAAGTTGATATTCCGGGATAATTTTGGCCTTAAAGTTTTGCGACATTTGTCTTATAAGTGAGTAAAAACTCCGAAAAAAAAACATTATCCAGGAAACTTGTCCCGACCGGGATCGAACTCGGACCCGCTGCGTACGATGCAGAGACGCGCTACCCCGAGACCACAGCAGTGAACACACTTAGTTCTCAAATCTCAAAAATATAATGTTTGTTACTCATAATTCCATTTCAAACTAAAGAAGTTATAATTTAACTAAATAGACCACGATAAATAAATAAAAAGTTGATGAGCCCTAGTAAAGTTTTAAAAATCAACTGATTCCCTCTTAAATAGGCCTACGTATTAATAATAATAATAATAATAATAATAATAATAATAATAGCTTTATTTTACCTGGCAGAGTTAAGGCCTTAAGGCCTTGTCTACCACTCAACCAGGTTTAAAAAAATACAAAAAAAAGTCTTAAATCTAAATTAAAATAGATATATAAACGATTACAAGTTATGAAAACAATACAATTAATATTTATAATGTATTTTGATTTACTCATACTTTTACGAATTAAATATATAATATGTACAAGATATATAAAAAACGAGGAAAAGATTAATGACATAGTATAAAATTAAATAAATAGAGAAAAATTAATTATTAGACAACAGGTAACTCTATAAGCGTGACTTAAAGGTGCCAAGTGTGCGGCAACCCCTGATATCTTGAGGAAGGAGATTCCAGGAGCGGGCAGAGGCAGTAGAATAGGAGAAAGTGCTATGAAGAGGAATTGTTAGCAGACTGCTATCTTGTGACCTAGTGTCAATATTGTGGTAAGAGGATAACTTCTCAAATCTGGACGCCAGCTAAGTAGGAATGTAGGAATTCAGAAGCTTGAAAAGTAGTAACAGAGAGTGCAATTTACGTCTGTCAGTAAGACGGAGCCAAGAGAGGTTATTAAAGTGTTCGGAAATATGGTCATAACGGCGGATATTGAAAATGAATCGAACGCAAGCATTATGAACATGCTGCAGTCTCTGCGACAAGGCATAGTTTAGATCATTATATATAATGTCACAATAATCGAAGTGTGGTAACACAAGATTCTGCACTAGGATTTGTTGTAACGAAACTGGGAGAAAATTCTTTAAAGTCTAAGATAATGTAAGATGGAGAAAGTCTTTTTACATATGTGTTTCACTTGTGTTTGCCAGGTTAAATTTGCGTCTAGATGTAGTCCAAGATCTATTACTGAAGAAGAATAAGGGATAATTATATTATTTATAGTAATGTTTGGAAGTGTAGATATGCCAAAGGTTGTAAGCAGTCTTTGTTGCCCCATTAGAATTACTTGTGACTTGTTAGGATTTAGATTTAGACCGATACTTGAAGACCAGTTAAAGATGGATATGAGATCGTCATTCATTTTAGTCAAGTTGTTATAGAGAGAATGAGGAGATGAATGTAGGTAAATTTGGAGATCATCAGCATAGAGGTGATAACGGCAGTGCTTTAGTACAGTTGGCAAGTCATTTATGTAGATTGAGAAAAGAAGAGGTCCGAGAACACTGCCCTGGGGGACTCCAGCCGGCACGTTACGCCAAGACGAAAATCTAGAGTTTAATGAAACGTATTGTTGACGACCGTGCAGGTATGAGTCGACCCAGGATACAGCGCTGTCAGACAAGTGTAGGTGCTTGAGCTTTATCATAAGTAAGTCGTGGTCTACTGTGTCAAAAGCTTTGCTGAAGTCAAGTAAGGTTAAATGAGTCAATTGACGCCTGTCCACGGCTTCACGAATATCTTCGGTAATTTTTAGTAAAGCTGTGGTTGTGCTATGACAAGATCTAAAGCCGGATTGATAAGGATCAAGGAGGTGATTTTCTTGGAGATATTCAGTCATTTGCTTATGTACAATATGTTTCAGGGCTTTAGATAATGTCGGAAGGATGCTAATCGGCCGGAAGTCATTACAGTTAGTAGGTGTACTTATTTTTGGTATAGGCCGAACTCTAGACTGTTTCCATACCGTAGGGAAGATAGAAGTTATAAGGGAAGCATTAAAAATATGAGTCACTGTGGGTAGTATAATGTCAATGATTTTATTTAGCATTAAAATGCTGATGTTATCTGTTCCTTGTGCATTGGATTTAATCCGCTTGAGTGCTTTTTTAACGTCTATAGGCGAAATGTCGTAAAAGTAAAATTTATCTCTTCCTATATGTGGGGATGGGGATAAGTCTTTAAGAATGTCTATTTTAGTCTTGTTGTCTGGAGGTGTCATGGGTATTGAGGTAAAATGTTCATTTAAGTCATCTACAGAAATGTCTATAGAGTGTGTTGGGGGATTCAACTGTCTAAGTCCCATTGTACGGAGATTTCGCCAAGTGTCCCGTGCACTTATTTCAGGTCCGATTATACTGTGGGTGTGTCGTAGTTTGGCATTACGTATAGTTTGTGTAGTTGTGTTTCTAAGTTGTTTGTACAGTTGCCAGTTCTCGTCATTTTTATGTCGTCTGTATGTTTCGGTATGCTTCGTCTATACGCCGAACCAGATGAAAGGGACGCCGTCCGCAGAATTATCGACTCCCACCTCCTTGACAAGTGGCAACTGGAATGGGAACAGGAGCCCCATGGACGCCAGACATTCCAGTTCTTCCCAAGAGTCCAGAAAAGAATGGAGACTACATGGATAACTCCCAGCCACTTCACCACACAGATCCTCTCAGGTCATGGACTCTTCCGCTCCAAACTGCACGAAAGAAGACGTGCCGACTCACCTCTCTGTGATTGTTTCAACCCCGGAGAGGACGACGTAGTCCACGTGCTCTATCAATGTACCAAGTACAATGTCTTCAGGCAGGAGCTGGAGGAAGCAGCCATGATCGGTGAAACACAATGGCCGCCCGCCTTAGAATTCTGGACCGGGAAGGAAGCCTTCAAATCCCTCACCAAGTACACAAGAAGAGTCTTGGGATTAAGACGAGACGAAGACCAGCGGAGACAAGAGAGGCGTTAAAATCGTCATCAGTCTACTACTACTACTACTCCACACATATACACATACAAGCACTAAGCACACACACACACATACACACATTAACACACATACACAAACAAACAAAACACACTTTATTTTAATTTTATGTAACAACTACACACTTCAAATACCCAAATTGTATATTTATTATGTATTTCAATAAAGATAAGATATAAATAGGGACATAGAGCAGACCCGGGGATAAGGGCATTATGCCCGAGGTAACCCGGGGGGGTGGTGGTGGGACTCTAAATAAAAAAAAATATGCTTCGTCTCGTTTTGACATAAGTTCACGTATTGAGTCATTCAACCAGGGAGCAGGGGGGCGGGAAAATCGTCGGGTTTTTACTGGTGCATGTCTGTCATATTTAATATATTGTTTGTACTGTAAGTTTTATATTTAATATAGGCTATAGATATTTATTTTTTTAATATTAACTTTATTTGCTTATTTCATACCATCTCTCTTTCACTATTTAATACTTTCTTTCTTTCTTTGATCCCACAACAGGCCTCAGGAGGCCCTTGGGGTAGTAGGAGGTTAAGGTTCCCACTTTTTCTAGACAATCGACACTTTATGTCAGCCGGGTTGTCAGCCCTGCGTGACGCCGCCTTTACCCCCAGAACAAGCGTCTGGTACTCATTTCCGTTAGAGGCTGAGTCGACCCCAGGGCCATAGTGCCGCCAGAGGGTTTGGGTCAGTTTAAAAATCCTGGCCCCAACGGGACTTGAACCTTCTACCCTCCGGTTTGTAGCTCAGTGCCTTAACCACTACGCTCCGGCGTGCACTAGCTTTGAAGATATTCCTAAACACGACTCTAAATTTTAACAAACAGGAAGAATATATTTCTTTAGGTGGGTGTATTAAGAGTAGAATTGATATCAAAAAGTGTACTAACTGCGATTAGTTGATTATTAAACGGTTTCAAAGGAGTCTTGAACCGGATTACCATATTCCATAGCGAAACACCATTCAGATATATTTTAGTTCAATCTGAAACAAATGCAATTACATGAGATAGTAACTAGGGGCCTCAAAGCCTACAAAGGTCTGTAGAACCAATGAAGATGATGGTGGTGATGATGATGCGATAGTATCTGTTTAACCTTCCATTATTTTATAAATTATTTAAACTTACATTAGGCCTATGTTAATTAATGTTTGTCTTTACGCATACTATATATATTCTTTAAGTGTCACATTAAGTAAATAATAATAAATAAATTGATTTTTTCGATAATTAATTAAACCTATAAATTAAACAATTTTGTGCCCCCTTAGAAAAATTTTTAAATATCCCTTAAAAAATATCGCTTTTAATAAATATTCATGATTAGATATTAGCAGAAAAAAAAAGAGAAAAATAAACAAGAAGAAAAGAAAGCCAGAAATCCAACAAGAATAGGAACAAATTAATACAGCGTTGGCCTGAAAATTGCTGTAGAATCTCACGTTGTTTCCGCTAGTTAGATTACATTAAAAGGGTGAATGAAATATTGAGGCACGCTATAGGGCTTGACGTTCGCGTGTTACGTTGCAGATAAATCGAGTGTGGGGTGCCAAGAAAAAGACAAATCTCACGGCGACGATAGTCATTTATTTCGTCGTCTAGAGACAGGTCCCGGAATCTCGGGAGAAGGGGTCACGCTTATAAGGGGAACACTTTTCGCGCTACAACATTTCCGACGTTGGAACAAGCGGAAACCAATCACGTTTCTGCTACCGGTCACGTGATGACAAATGACCTGTACACGTAATAGTGAAACATTTTCAGATGCTATTATTTTTTCTTTCCGCTTACTACTTTTTTATTTATATCTTTTCCTCTCCTTTACGTAGAAATGTGAGTGCTGTAACTGTTACATTCTCAGTGGGGAAGTACCTGAACTCGAACAAAATAAATACATAAATGTTTTAATTATCTAAACATTTATGAAACGTATTAGAAAGCGGATTAGATTAAAATACATCTAAAATATGGTAAAATATTTTAGACTCAAGCAGAAAAAAAATATTGCAAATATTAACATCAATTTTTGTGTGCTTTATTCGTTGCCAAATAAAATTTTGAACATTAGCCAGAATTCGTTAACATGGATGGTGCGTAAAGCAAGTATGGAAATGTTTATCATTCCTCCACGGTGCGACAGGCCTAAGAAAGCCCTTAGTCTACCAGCCCACAGGACCAAACACACTGAAAACCTCGCCAAAATTACATTTTTCAACATTTTCAATGACAATTTTCGCTTATATCATCTTATTTATAATACAAAGGAACTTTTCAATTCACTATTGGGAAGTTTATAATTTAATAAATAGCCCAGCATATATCGCTTGAATTTTAATGTTTTAAAATCTCAATTTTCACGCTTCAATGTTTTTAATACTTAATGTAGATAGATAATTTGATTCATAATACATTTTTGAACCAATAATGGCGCGTTTAGAACATATCGAAAAAATAAAAAAATGTAAATATAGCCTTTATGTAATTAATAAATGTCTAATAAATAATTGATCTGAAAAAACAACATGTGGTTGAATTATAAAAAGAAAGGAATACGATATATGAAAAAACTTGTGCAGTGTCGTGTAGCAGTAAAAGTAAGTGATATTTATTTGAGAGCCTGCTTCACTTCGAAAACTGCCAAGAAAACTTGCAAAATCTCTTCTACATGATATGATTCATCTTTTTAAAGACCCACCAATCGAAATGCCATGGAATTATATTTTTGATTTCCAATTAAACTTATATTTATTTAATATGCTAGTAGAACAATTACTGCAAGCTACACGTGACTCAAAAAGCGAGTAACACCTGCTCAATAAGTCTAACTGCATTAAAATGTTCAATTATAATATTATTTGCCTTTATAAAAAAATATTAATTCCAGGGATGTTGGCTCTTTCGGATCACTATGCACCCAGATGTTGGCCTCACATACACACATGTCAGTCGTAGAGGTGGAAGATTATCTAGCCAGTATAGAGGTGACATGTACCTATATTGTAGGAACATTTTACGTTACCTTCCCCATAGTTCAGCCTAAAAATATGCAATTATTGATAATTGCTTTCCCAGCCGTTATACACTTTTTTTTCAACCTGGGCCCTATATTTAATATTGTCGCTACCCAAATTCCTAAGGTCTTGGGCGACACCGGTCTGATACTGGCCGAAATTCCATGAGAACATTTCTTTCCCCATGGAGACTCGAACCAGCGCAAGTCCCATAGTTTTGCACCAAGACATCATGCCTTAAACCGCTTTGGCTACGGTGGGGATACATGTATCATAGGCCTACTAAATACTGGCTGCAGTGAATAAGAACTGGTTTAGACATGGTATGGAACTTGTCATCTTAAAATTAACATGTCTCACAACAATATGCCTTGTACTGAAATTAATTTACTTTTGGAAAATTTCCTTGGTTTTTTATTCCCTAGAATTAAAAAAAACAGGCTCATCTTTATATTAATATATTCAGTACATTACTGGATATTATATTAAATTTTACACATAAATATGACATTTATTTCTGTATACATTGGAACAGTAATAATCATTTTCAAATTTTTGACTCACGAAAGTCTTGTAATGCAATAATTTAAGCATGGAGAAATTTCAATTATACCTACCTAATATTTCTAGACTTTTCGTAATGTATTTCAAACGTTTATTCAAACCGAAAACATTATTAGCAACAATAAAGGCCAATTCAAAATTAATGGGTCAAAAAGAATCCTACATTTACTTCATAAATAGAAATGCAAAATTAAAAGTAAACTCTCCAAGTGCAACAATTAAACAAATATCGCCGATGATCATTATAGGAGCTATTATCCAAATTGGAGGTTTTGGCGATTGAAATTTCTCCCAGTTAAAACAAGATGTAGGCCTATCTGACTTCATTTTTTAGCAAGATGGTGCCTCGCCACATTGGCATAACCTTTAATCATCTCAAAGAGCATCAACTACATCGCAGAATTGGTTGAGCTGAGTAATGTTGTGATCCACCAGGTCACCCGAATTTACATCACGTGGTTTGGGGGGGGGGGGTTATGTGAAAGACATACTGTACGTAAGCCCATTTCCACAGGACTTACAGCAGCTAAGGCAGCGGATAGTCTACCGACATACTGGTAATTTAATTGATCAGACTATTGGAACGGGACTGGCAAGAAACAGAATATCGCTTAGATATCTACCGTATCACAAATGGGGCCCATATGGAACATCTGTGAATATACATGAAAACTTGAGGAGTTAATATTTCATGCTAAATTGGTATTTGTGAAATAAATTCAATACAGTAGTCATAGAAATGTTTCCTTTTGTCTCATTAATTTTGAATTTCCCAGTATTAAATTTAGAATTCATTATTCTTTGACTTATGAATATAGACCTTCACTATGAGTACATAACAATAATTTTAGACCATCGTATTTAAATAAAATAATCCTGGTTCGCTTTTTTTTTATTAAATTTATCAGGAATATTTTACAATCGATTAGGCTCCACTGTAGCCTATCTATGATTTGATGTCTAGATCCCGAATTTACTATTTTGTTTTCTTTATTAAAAATCTTATATGCATATATTGTCTATTTCACTACCTATATTTTCAGCATTATCAATCATGCAGTACGGTATTATATTGACGCAAAAATCCGAATTTGTTTGTTCTCTACAAATTAATCCGTAATTTAAAATATTACTTTATTAAATAATTAAAATATAATAAAACTTAGGCCTATAACAACTGAATGAAAATCGTATTCGAAATAATTAATCACATACGTATGTCGCAGAGATTAAATATCAAGATAAGTATCCTATCCTAACAAAAATAGGAAATCGGGGGTATTTAATCATGGTATTTTTAAACTGTTATTACATACTGTAATATATTTAAATACATTAAAACGTATTGTTAAAGTTTTGAAAAAGTCTTATGACACGTAAAAGTTTATCTAACCTAAAATAGAGGCTTCTGAGCAAAGTAGGTTGAATCTTTGAAGCTTAACTTCGAATTCCGTCCCTAACGGTCTCAAGAAATGCAATGAACTTCAGCATCGTCTCTCCGAGGAACAAATGTAATGTGGGTAAAGAGTATCGTTAAATAAAATAACTACTTCGACTATTATTACTTGAAGTTTTAATGATTAATAAATGTTACTGTTAAATAGTAAAAATACATTTTTCTTTACTTAATAGGCCTATAGGCTACGTTTCCAAAATATATTATGATAATATAGGCCTAGTTTAATAGATATACGAGTAATAGTGAAATGTAACATTTAATAAAATTAATTATACTAGATAAAATTCACCAAATAAATTAATTTCCATTGTATTTTAACAGATAATTCACAAGAAACCATACATAGTTTTACATGTCAAACAATAGATCTTAACCCTTAAATTGGCAAAACACCGATTTCCCATGTCAGTTATTTGAAAATGGCGGACGTAGTGAAAACGAAATCATGCATAACTATAAACTACTATGTACAATGTATAATTCGACACATATTTAAGTAAGTTCCACTCGTTCGTTTCTTCTGTTTTACTAAATATAATAAATTAATTAAACCAATATTGATGTATTATATAGGATAGGTTGCCAATTTAAGGTTTACAGAAATAAGTAATAAAAATAACTTACTAATTTAGAAAATTGGATTTTATAGATATACTCGGAGCATACATTCGAATTAAAATGTAATAAATCTGAATTCGGAAAAAAGTGAGGAAACAAAATCATGTATTATTGGTTTGCAAGCTTTAAGCACACAGTACCTATATAAATTTGCATATTAACAGAATTGCGCGGTAATTCATTTATTACCACAAAGGAGGAATTTAATTAATAATAATATACGGAGACTCGATTTGAAGGACGATATGTATATAGGAAACATAACAGTTAACTAGAAGAAGGGCATTAGGTCACAATACAGCACACGTCCACACTCCTTTCTTTTCTTTCAGAAATCTACGACACTTGTCCAAACATTGCAAGTATTTTTAGTATATCAATAAGTAAACAGTAAACTATTTCTTAAGTAAGTATTTTTCTAAAATTCTGTGTACACTGAAATTCTAGTTTAATTACCTAATTTAATATTTTTTACACTCGCAATGTACATTTTTAGCTATATGAACGGGTCTATACATTCCATATAATTTATCCTTTGAAAAAATTGATGGAGCAAGTCTTGATGATGGAAAATTAAAAGTTTTGAAGAGCGATTCACACCAGTAAGTTGTTACGTCTGCTGTCTCCTTTGAGTTAAAATCGGGCGGTGATAGTCTTTTTTCATGAGGTATTTGCATTGTTCGTTTCAGTGAAGCAGTCGTTAAGATGCTCTCTTGCGACGGAGCGGGTCCAGGTTCGATCCTCGTCAGGGAGAATTTTTTTTTAATAACGTTAATTTTCACAATACCTACAATGCCTATACGTTAACAGGATTCGTTAAATAAATACACTTGTGTATATATATAGAAAATGAATAATAATGAGATTGTAACATCTCGTTACTTCGTTTACAAAACACAAGGCATAATAAGATTTAATGTTTATTTCCACAACTAATGCAAAACGTCAATATCAATTTCAATATACAGAGTTCTCCATTTATAACCTAACGAGGATGCGGCGCGCGTTTCGCCTCTCCCAAGATATTGCTAGATTCCCCACACCGAGTGCCCGTTAGGTCATAAATGAAGAACTACAAGTAAGTTCTGGAGTGTTGCATTGCTTCATGCAGAGTGTTTTCAGCAGGGACGGTTGTGGTGTAGTGGAGGTCACGTGTTCAATCCCGCTGTCATGTTTTATTCTCTCTCTCTCGTCCTTATTTCAATTAATTTTGTTTGTTTTCTTTTATATGTTTTACTTCGTTTAATTTACAGC
The DNA here is from genome assembly GCA_030220185.1 of Diploptera punctata. Taxonomy (NCBI): domain Eukaryota; kingdom Metazoa; phylum Arthropoda; class Insecta; order Blattodea; family Blaberidae; genus Diploptera; species Diploptera punctata. The sequence goes on along the minus strand of JASPKZ010003044.1, from coordinate 4,824,349 downwards.
GTTTACCATACTACTTATCTCCGCGAATTATTTTCCCTTGCAGGATACGCAACGAAATAGAACGGACTTTAGTTTCTTCAATAGTTGTGCACTTGTGAATCATATAGCTGGTCTCTGATCATGCGCAATGGCTTCGTTCTGGGACTTAGCCGTGCACTGTACGTTTTCTAGGTTCTTGATCTTATTTTTTTTAAGTGTGAAAGATCGCAAATTTTTAACATATTGAAAAAGTAGGCTATTCGGTTAAAATAAAAACACCAATTAGATTTCCAATAAATAAAACGTGTATTTTATCGTTGTCTTTGAAATAAAATATCATTTATGTTTGTCATTAAAACAAATTAATTATTTTTCCATAAAAATAAAGCCTTTTGGAGATTATTACAAATTTGCAGACCATCCAGTAAGAATTCATAACACTCGTAAAAACGCATAGACAATTTAAAGAAAAAATCCGTCATTCTTCATCATAAACATAATATCAAGATTTGCTCAGAAATTAGTATTATTTGAAGTTATTCTTTCCTTAGATTAAGTAACAGATTTATCGCATAATTACAGTTTTTTGTTCATTGCCACCTGTTTGTCATTCGACATTTCAGGTATTCTCTCCTGGCATTGGCGTATTGTAACCCACTTCTGAGGTTGGAGCACCTGGAAGGCGGGCTTAACCTGCCCCAATGATATAACGGGTGATGACAATGGGTAATGATGCGCCAGGAGAGGCCTTAATCCTAAACTTAATCTAATGAGGTGAATATGATATTGATGATGATGGCCAGATGATGTTCGGGAACCGTTTGGGGCCTTAAAGTATCCTGACATTTGCCTTACAGGTGAGGAAAAACCCCGATAAAAAACTTCACCCAGGAAACTTGGCATGCCCAGCAAGATCTCATAGAAGAGAATATAATTTACTATTAGAGATTTTGAATGTGAAAATGCCTTGCAGCGTAGTTGTACGCTTAACGTGAAATCCAGTAGGTGACCCCACTTCTTTTCCTCGTGTAATTAATTAAACTAGAAATAAGTGATTCAAACAACGAGTAGACAAATATCCAAAATCTATGCTAGGCCCATTTCATGAAAAAAAACTAAGGTTAAAATAATTTTATCTGTATTTTACCATAATCATAGTTTAAGATTAAATCTTAAATGTAATTGCAAAGAGTTTTGAAATATGATGATCTTGAAGAAGATTTTAGGGCTGTAGGCCGTGGTCGTGAGGCTTGTAGTTCCCCGACGTTTCGCCAGAGACTGCGTCTGGCATCCTCAAGGGTTGTCTTGAGAATGGCAATTCTGTCCGCCAGACGCAGTCTCTGGCGAAACGTCGGGGAACTACAAGCCTCACGACCACGGCCTACAGCCCGAAAATCTTCTTCAAGATCATCATAGCAACTCCGGCCGTGAAAGTCTACGTGAATACAGTTTTGAAATACTCTCTATAATTACTTACGGATTAATTACCTTTAAAGTCTTATTTCTCCAAATCCTAGACATGTGCTATAACGATCCAAAGGTGATGACTATCCGTTCACTCTACCATAATCAGGGTTACCAAAATAGCAACTATAAAAGTTTCACAGAATATTAAATTAATCCAAGAAAGACCCAATGAGAAGGTTGTATGAAGTCACACGAACAGGAAAACAACACTAGGACTACCTTCACTTAAGCGAATTTTTTAATTTGCAGATTTTTATGTTTCTCTAAATATTCATTAATTTTACACATATATCTTATCAAGATAAAATTTTGTACTTTTTTATGGATTAAGGTAGAAATGGTGTTAAAATATGTGGGAATTTGATGATTAGTTTATACATAAAATACATTCAAATTTTGTTAATTAAAAGCATAATAATTTGATTAAGTACATTTTTTTTACAAATACAAAAATTTAACATATGGGTACCCTTAATGATAACTGTAATCAATTCGTTAATAGAACACACTTTAAACAAAATCAGAGAAATGGAACATAAGGAATGGACAATTCACATCAGCTCATGTTTGAATAGTAATTGCTGGCAATTAACTAGTAGATAAATGGTAACAAAAGCTGCCAGATAAGAAGGCAGACTAATCGACCTTGTCTTCACAAACAGCCACAAGACCCACCAAAATATAAGAAGAGACATACCAGTAAGGAAACATATACCAGTAAGTACAGACATATATATAAAAGACACACAACAAAGAAAAAACTCCAGAAAACCAAAAAATAAAGTATCGAGAAAGATTGACAGAGAGAAACTAAACACAGAAACGATACAAAAGGCATCAAAAGCAGTAAAAGAAGGAAAAATAAATCAGGCAGTCGATGCAATAGAAGGACAAATAAAACAAGCGACAGTAAAAAAAGAATGGAAAAGAAGAAAAGCACAGCCATGGTCCAAACAAGAATGCTACGTAGCGAGGAGAGCCGCGATCATAGCACTCCACAAGGGAAAACTGCCGAAAACACACGAAGACCTACAAGAATACAAAAATACCAGGAGAGCCTATAAACAAACAGTGGAAAGGTATAAAGAAACGTACCAGGCGGAAGAAGGGAAAAAAATAATAGAAAAAGCAGAGGAAAAATGGTATAAAGTGACCTCACCAAAACAGCCATCCTTTCCAAGAGATATACCAATACATACGTGGGAGAAACACTTTAAAGAAGTACTGCAAGCCAAAGAAACACGCCCAGAAACCACACGAAGGAAAGAAGAAGTGGAGAAATCCTGCCTCTTCACCAGAGAGGAAGTAAGACGACACATTGCAAGTTCGAAAAACAGAAAAGCCTGCAGACCTGACGAAATTGCCTTCGAACACCTCAAAGAAACAGAGCAAGCTCTCGCAGACACCTGGACAGAGCTTTTCAACGAATGCCTAAGGCAAGGCAGCATTCCGGACAAGTGGAGAATAGCAACGCTGAAGGTGCTGTACAAAGCCAAAGGAGACACGAAGGACCCAAACTCATACAGGGGAATAGCCCTAGAGTGCATAACACTAAAAATAATGACCAGCATACTCACAGAGCGATTAAGAGCGATGGCAGCCCACGTCATACCGGAACAACAGTTCGGGTTCGTAAAAGGGAAATCGACGACACAAGCAATTAAATGTCTACAAGAGAGCATCGAAATAGCCTTAGAACAACCGAGAGGAAAACTACATACCATCTTCATAGACTACAATAAGGCTTTCGACCTCTTAAACAGGCAGCTGATATTAAGAAGAATAGACGAAGCAACAGGGAGAAACCAAATAACTAGATTAATTGAGAACATCCTCTCCAGAAACCAAGTGCAGATAGACGAAGGATTTTCAAAAACAGAGCAGATAGATCAGACAAACGGCGTACTCCAAGGTGACCCGTTGAGTCCCCTACTCTTCATAATAGCAACAGCAAAAATACCCACAGAGATAGAAACAGAAAACGTCCAATTCTTGGCATACACTGATGACATGATGATTATATCCCAAGACATCGAAAAAGCTCAAACAGCGTTCGACAAACTCGTAGCATGGGCCGAAAAGAATGACCTCGAAATAAGTGAGAAGAAAACAGTAAAAATGACCTTCAGGAAAGGAGGAACACTCGCAGCGAATGACTGCATCCGGTGTAAGGGAGACCCACTGCAAAATGTAAACCAGTTCAAATATCTGGGGATCACACTGCAGAGCCGAGGTGATACCTTCGATAAGCACATCAAAGAACGCGCCTTAGCGGCCAGAATAGCAACGAACAGCATTAAAAGCCAGAGTAAACTATCCCTGGAGACAGCAATGACCATCTTCCGCTTAAAAATAGCACCAATCATGACCTATGGAATAGAAGTGATTTGGAAGAACCTAAATAAGGCAAACTTAGAGGAAATAGAGAAAGTCAAAGCACACGTTTTTAAGATAGCGCTAAGCGTATCAAAATACACGCTTTCGCGCCTAACATACATTCTGACAAAGGAACCATTCTTCATAGAAGAGCTCCATCTGGACCTTCTCGTGCCGGCAACAGATGCCTACAAAGAACTGCTGTGAGAACTCAACGAGAAGAGAGAACAGATATGGCCTGAGTTCTACGCAACGGATGCGATGATCTACAGGGAATGGACAGCAGCCAGATACGACCTCAGACACACCCTGACGAGAGTCGCGATCCATGGTTTCTACCACAGGATATGCAAAACAGTGAAGCACCATAACCCAGAAGAAAAGCGCAAGTGCAAACTATGTGGGTCGCACTGCGACCGATATCACCTATTACAGTGTAAAAACATAGGAACATCGATAACAGATTTTTGTAAGACATGAAAACAGTTCTTTCTACATGGCCATTGGCTGCAATGATACCTATTATTATTATAAGAAGGCAGACTTACAGAATGCCGAAAAATACCATTACAAGTAAAATTAATGAAACAATGATATATCAATGGCAGAATAGATTGCGCACTAGGCTATAACAAAAAAGAGCAGTGAGCAAGTTGTTCTTCCCGTCAATCAAACAAAGACTTCAATTAAATTTACCTACAACATCATAGCTAACTATAATAGTCACCAGATATAGTAAAAATATATAACTTCACATATTTCTTATCAAAGATTATCTAAAATGTATCAACATAGGTAAACAATGAAACACTTAATTTATGAATTCACTGATGTAACACCTGCTTTTATGCTTTACAGGGATTATTGTCCCAAATTCTCTATAAAAAAAAAGACAGAAAATATATAAAACTGTTATTCTCCCAGTTATATGGGTGCGAAACAAAATCACGGGTGTTTCAGAACAGACAGGCGAATGGCGAAGACTACATAACAGTGACTTACATAGGCCTAATATTTATAGGAAACCAGATATAATTAGAACAGTTAAGTCTCGTAGAGTACGATGAGCAGGTCATGTAGCACGAATGCGAAATTAAATAGGGGCATAGAAACTTGTAGGAAAACCAGAGGGAAACGCCCTCTTGTATGATTACAGAGGGAAAACGCTCAGTTCGTAGATAAATAATGAGGTGGGAGAATAACATTAACCATAGTTTGAGGTAACTAGATTATACAGGGATGATTGGAAAACATTAGCTCAGGATGGGTTGTATGGAAAGGTTATGTTCATGCAGACATGAACATATGGATTCGATAGTGCCAGTGAGTTAGTTACTTAGTTGCTGATGTAACAACGATCTCTAATAATAGCAGAAATAAGGAAAAATATCGGGACTTGATAAATCAGTACAACGACTCGTTATCTGAAAGCGTTATCAGGTTTGTATAATCATACTATAGCTAAATTTACTTGAATAATGTAGAAATGTAAAACTATAAACTATGTATAGGTCTGTATAGGTCATGTCGAACCATAATTGGTTAAGCTGAGACGTCGGAAATTCAAGTCTCAATAGAGTCATATTTTTAAACTGCCTTCTAGCGGGATCGTGTTATAGGATCGATTCAGTGTCTAGAGAAAATAAACTCCAGACGTTTATTCTGGGGGTATAGGCGGCTGTCATGCAGAGCTCACAGTTTGGGTTACATGCTGATTATTTAGAAAGATGGAAAATTTAACCACCTCCTACCCCAAGAACTCCTAAGGATTATAATATTATTAATTTACCTTTTTTATATAATAAAAGACTCCACCGCTTGTGTCTCTCGGAATTATGTCGTTACAGCGATTGACTCAGTGAGGACAAGTTTCCTGAGTGACTTTTTTTTTTTAAGGTTGTTCCTCATCTATCAAGACAAATGTCAGAAAACATGAAGACCGAAACTGTCCCGAACATCATCTGGACATCATAATCATCAATATCATATTCGTCATGTTTAGTATAAAACTGAGGAGTGTTTCGTCTTAATTGTGTTCTCTCGGAGGAGATTTTGGATTGAACTGATCACTCATTCGGGAAGATCCTCCATGTTCGTTTGTAACTAATTCTCGTTACAGACTTCGAGGATGTGTAGTGGGGACCAAGACGGTTACGTTAAGTATAGGAACTCATGTCCGAAAACGTACAGTTTTCCAGCTGCACCAAAAAACTACAATACACGTTGCTCTCTCAGACGTCTGCTGCTTGTCGTCTGGTTCCACAAGAAGGGCTCAACGTGACGATCACCTATGTCAACACAGATACGGTACCTCCATACCAAGTTCTGGTACACAAGGTCACCAATCTTTGATCCTGCAACATCCGCCGCAGCCATAACCCGCGGCAGTAGGTCTTTCTCAGATGCCACCGGAGTCTCGTAAATCAGGGATTTCATGTGACCCCACACATAGTACTTTAGCCGGGCCATATCGGAGGACGTGCAGGGTCCTTGGCGCCGAAAATGCGGGAGAGTTGAATGTATGTTGTGGTATGTTGCGTGCGTGTAGCGGATAAACGGCACTTTTCCGGACATTAATTCCTATGTTAAACGTAACCATCCTTGTCCTCACTATATATCCTCAAAGTTTGTAATGAGAATTGAGTTACACTCTGTATACATATAATCCATATTAAAAAAATCCTCGCGCAACAGATCATGGCACTGTAAAGCAAAGCGCGTGTGGCATGCATTACTATATATAGCGAGAGGTTAAACTACGATGGAGAAGAAAATATATAGAAGACACGAGTCTCAAATAACTTGCATCTAGCATTGATTGAAACATAATTATAAAGTAATTAAATAAGAATTATACATGAAGTAAATTTAAATATATAAGAACATTTGTAAATAACGCTGTATACAACATGTTATTTCGCTGGAAATAGGATGTAATCGAGCTATATAACATCACTTATGTGAGAGTAATTTGATTATTTAAATAAAAAATCTTTGGGAATAGTCAGGGAGAATTAACCACTAGTTCAAATGAAATCATTAATGGAAGTAGCAAGAACGAAGTCCAGGATCATGCAATCAATGAGGTTGTTAGATCATCGAGAATACTTGCAATGTTATATTTAGCAAGTTCGGAACAAACAAAGTGCCTTAACAGTTATATAATGAAAAACAAAAAGAAAAGGAAGAAAGTGAAAAACAAGAAGTAAAGTTAAAGAGATGTGAAGCGAGACGAAACAAACAGTAGTATCGGAATTCCCCCTTCCCCTCACAAAATTAGATTCGCAATCCTAATTATCCGTAAAGTGTTGTTTTTTTTTATAAAAAAACAAGCGAGAATTTATTTTAAAGAAACTAAGTGTAAACAACTGGAGAAAATTTCCTACTCATCTCCCCAATATTTAGTTACAAACTCTTTAACGAATTGTCTCTACGTAAAATAATATCCTCAACTCGTGTCCAACTCACGGTCGGGTCGAGGGATGATATGAGATGAAGCTTCTGTATTTTAGAGATGTGTGAACGACAAAGGTGCCGGCCAACCACACCTGACGTACGTCACAGGGCCGGATGAATATAATGGATGAGATTAGTATGGAGAAATGGTGGAGTAAAATTTGTGGCAAGGAAAAACAGGAGAAACCCCGAGAAAACCTGGCCGAGCTTCGTTTGGTCTACCACAAAACCCACATAGAGTGACAGAGACTCGATCTCCAGACCCCAAAGGTGAGTGGCGAGGGTCTAGCAGCTTGCGCCACGGAGCCGCCAATTATCTATAGGCCTGTATTAAATCTGAATAGTTTTTCTTATTGATTACTAGCTAATACCCGGCGTGCGCTGACACACCAAAATAAATTAAAATGAATGTGCTTTTATGTTTAGTTGAATAAGTAAAAGGAAAAATAATTATAAATGTATATTTTTTAGGTACCCCGTGCTGCTTACCCGGCGTTGTCCTGGAATCTACTCATCCCGATCTTCATCGCATAAATGAGCTGAAAGACAAAAATTAATGGACGGTACTTCTTATGATTAGTTGAAGAAGTAAAATGAAAAATAATTATAAATGTATATGGTTTTTATTTTAAGATTCCCCGTACCGAGCTTCTTGTAGGGAAGTCAGAGAGAAAACGCCCAGTTGGTAGACAAAGAATGTGGGAGAATAACATTAACTATGATTTGAGGGTAGTAGATTATACAGGGAATGATTGGAAAATATTAGCTCAGGATAGGGATGTATGGAGAGCTTATGTCCGCGCGGTCATGAACCTACTACGGGTTCGATAGTGCCAGTGAGTGAGTGAGTGAGTGAGTGAGTGAGTGAGTGAGTGATTACCCGGTGTTGCCCGAGAATCTACTCATCTCGATCTTCATGGTATAAACGAGCTAAAAGACAAAATTCGTTATTGTGAGTTATCCGTAAAAGAATACCCGCCATGTGCTGCTATGCTTGCACAGGAATCTACGTACTACTCACGATCTTCTTGGCATCAATGGAAGACAAAGATGGTTATTATGAGTTATCCGTAAGAGATAAACATATGCTGTCGGAGATAAACATATGCTGTCGCGGAATTTTTTGTAGAGATATTCAATTCTGTGTACATTAATTTTGTGTATTTGTTATAGTTTAGGCAGCGTAAGCTGTTTAAGCGTCCAAAGAGCTACTATTTTCACGTTTTCCACTACAAAGGGCTATTTTTAAGGGTGTAGGAGTTGAGTATCATAACTCTCTTATAGCCTATGTTCATCCCGGGAATCTTCTGAACATTTTGCAAAAAAACCCATCACAATCAGATCAATTGTATGGCCGCGCATAAAGTACGAACAAACATTCATTTTTATATATTAGATTATAATTGTTTTAACGAGTAACTTTCATATCACTAATCACAAATGACATGATCTTTAAGCGGTGGACTTTAAAATATGTCGATAGAGACAGGATTTGTCAGCCTCTGTGATTAGTGGTTATATACCTTGCTGTAATCCCCAGGATCGCGGCCGGAGTCGGCTGGAAAAATCCAAAGGACAAGTTCTCTGGGAGGGACTTTAAGCCGAGCTTCCAGAGTCTGAAGACTTCCGGGTTCGTAACAGAATCTCAAGCCTTAATGCCTTTTAGCAAAATTTAACCGACCTTCCCCACTTAAGTAATGTTATAGTCGCCTATTACCACATAGAGAAACAAAAAAGAACGCCATATATGAACCTACAGTTTATTATTGTAAAGATAAATACCAATTAGACAGTACATATAACTATGTATTTCCGGCAATATGTTCTTTATCAAAATGTTCAGTTTTGAGTCCTATTTTTACACGCTTTATATTAGCTTGTCATGTACCTATCTATCTATCTATCTATCTATCTACCTATGTAACTGAATTTGTCAACGCGATTTTCAGCCACTTAAAATCATTGGATCGACTTGAAACTTTGTGTGCTTGTAAAAGACCCGTGGCAATACAATAATTCCATATTTAGTTTCTAAAATCATGGCCAGAATCATCAGAAAATCAAAAAAACTGTCTTTGTATCTATGTAATGGAATTTTTGAACACGATTTCCACCCACTTAGAAACATTGAATCGACTTGAAACTTTGTATACGTGTAAAGGACCCGTGACAATACAATAATTTCATATTTATTTTCTAAAATCCTGGCCAGAATCATCAGCAAATCAAAAAAGTGTCTTTGTATCTATGTAACGGAATTTTTAACACGATTTTCACCCATTTAGAAACATTGGATCGACTTGAAACTTTGTATACTTGTAGAGGACCCGTGACAATGCAATATTTTCATATTTGTTTCTAAAATCCTGGCCAGAATCGTCAGATAATAAAAAAAAAGCTGTTTTGTATCTATGTAACGGAATTTTTGAACACGATTTTCACCCACTTAGAAACATTGGATCGACTTGAAACTTTGTATACTTGTAAAGGACCCGTGACAATACAATAATTTTATATTTTGTTTCTAAAATCCTGGCCAGAATCATCAGAAAATCCAAAAAATAAAAACTGGTATAATAGGTTGCCGACTTGTCGACTTTTTAGTCAATCCTTGTAAGAGCTCAGTTGGTAGAGCGGTGAACTAGTGGTATATAATTTCAGTAATCCATAGGTCGCTGGTTCAAATCCGGCTGGGAGGGTTTTTTTAGAAGAGTATTACTTTTAGCTCATTCTACAATAGTATCAAATTTAAAGAAATTTACATTTTTATCTTATTGTTTAAAATATTAAAACTAAAAAATACAAAATAAATAATAGTTTTAAAAAACTAAAACAACACTCTTTATTAGAAAACCGAATTAAAAAAATGAAAAATAATTTTTATTTCTAACACGCTTGGGATAAATAATTTTACCATCAAAAGCGTGGGGTGCTTTTTATGATGTTTACATTTTCTTCTTAGAGACTTTACTTTTACCAATACCTGTTTATTATTAAATATATATTAATTGATAAAGAGCACCCCACGCTTTTGATGGTAAAATTATTTATCCCAAGCATGTTGGAAATTAAAATTATTTTTCATTTTTTTAGTTCGGTTTTCTAATAAAGCGTGTTGTTTTAGTTTTTTAAAACTATTATTTATTTTAATATAGGCTAAAACATAAGATACAAAGAAGAAATACTTGGACTTATTGGTCAAAGAAATTTGCAGCATTTCAAAGATTATACAAAATCAAACTTGTGATATTTATGAACACAACTATTTTATTTTACATGGAACTGGTATGTTTCCATTTTTTAAAATTTAAATTTAACACTGCAATATTTGTATCCATATAATAACTCAAGATACAAACCAGAACGCTTCACTTTGACACTCTTAAATCACTGCAATCATATTATTTCTTATAGGCTATTGCTATTACGGAATAACGCTTGAATATTTTCCCACGTTACTCTGTTATAGAGCGATTGTACATTCATTTTAATGTATAAATTCATTACTTTGATTTTCGTACCAAATAAATTACGTATGAAATACATAAAGTACATGCCTCCTACCCCAAAAATATTGGCTTTTGAATAGTTCTATAACTATTTTCATAGCCAAAAGCTATCCTTTTGTAATTTGTTTCTATCCCATAGTTTAACCTCTTCCTTTGTAAGTATTTTATACGTGCCCCACATCACTCTTACCTTACAGGGAGATAACATGTCGTGAAAGAATTTCAAACTCTGGATCACATACATACTTTATTTGACTCACAAAAGGAGATGGGGACACTCCCCGGTTTAGTAAGTTTAATAGGCTTAATGGCAATACTCCCCCTGAGATAAAGCGAACACTTAAACAAGACGAAACTACGGTTCAATGGTGATTGTTAAATCCATAAATAATACATTTATTATTAAAGATTAATATTCATACAATAAAAATGTAAACACTCATAAATTCATACTTAACAAGGAAATTATGATATGGACGATTATGACGGTCAGATGATGTTCGGGAATCATTTGGGGCATTAAAGATTCCTGGCTCCGAAGAAAACCTCACCTGGAAACTTGTCCAGAATGGAGATCAAACCAGAGCCTACTGTGTCTGATGCAACTACTTTACCCCTAGACCACAGCGGTCGTCTTCCTTTTGTAATTACCAGGTCATTAGATTACATTTGTCATTATAGGGATTCTTGTCGTCCCGACTTGTCTCAAAAAACGTTAAACTGAAAATACATAAAACTATTATTCTCTCAGTTATATCATATGGATGCGAAACATGGACACTTACTCAAGAGAGGAGAAAATATTACGAGTAGGCCTATTTGAGAATAAAATACTTAGGAAAATGTTTGGACCAAAGAGAGATAAACAGACAGGTGAATGGAGAAGACTACATAACAGTGAGCTACATTATCTTTATAATAATAATAAGAAGAAAGGTTCGCCCTAATGGGCATTGCTTTATAGGAAACCAGATATAGTATGAACAGTTAAGTTCGTAGACTGCGATGAGTATGACATGTGGCACAAATGGGGTATGAAAGGGGTCATGGGGACTTCTTGTAGGAAAACCAGATGGAAAACTCCCAGTTGGTTGACCAAGAATGACAGGGAGAATAATATTAACCTTGATTTGAGGGAAGTTCATTATACAGGGATGATTGGAAAACATTAGCTCGGGATAGGGATGTGTGGAAAGCTTATGTCCGCGAGGCCATGAGCCTATGGGTCAGTTAGTTAGTTAGGGTATATTTTAATGTAATGTTTATTTTAAAAGCAGTTCAACATTATCAACTCTTGCAAATTATTGAGGCAAAAAAGTGTTAAACCATGAAATATGAACTCACTTTAAAAATACCCTTAACACTCCACCCAATATAAAATTTCGAACATTAAATAATGTCACGAGATAAAGCCGAGGAAATAAAATAATTTTATATCACCTGTGCAAGAAGGTTTTAGTACCCCTGGAAAATAAGCCATGACCGGAGTTGCTCATGTTGTGAGCTTCACACCTGGAAAAAGGGAGCCGGGGGTAAAACGACAGACGTGAAAAATTAGCTCAAATTTATGGCCAGCGCGGAAACGAGGTTCTCTCTCTATAGGCTTCCCATTCTTTTTTTTTTCTGGCTCATTTTTTATAATGCCGAGTGGACGATGTCGTGACCGTTTCGCGCATGGTAGCAGGGGCCCTCGCATTAGCAGTGTGCGATGAATCATCAGGAATACAGCATCCGATCCGGTAACGCGCCCTGACCACCTCAATGCTACGAATCCATTCTCCGTGATGGGACGTTAATACCGCCTGACCTCTGACATAAGTCGTCTTTTCTCAATCGGACTCTCTTACCTTAGTATGAGCTCACGCCAAGTTTCTTGTCTAATAACTTTATATAAAGCGAAGTTATTACTTGTTTCACTAGCTTTAAAAACCAATAAAATCGAGATAACTTCAAGTGCAAGAGATAAATGCAAAATATGGCTCCAACTAACCCAAAAAGGAATATACTTTTGTATCAAATTTACATTCTTATTTCATGTAAGTGTGATCAGATTTCATTGGTTTTAAGATTCTTCTGATGTCTTATAGAGATTTAAACTAATTTATTGACAATATCGAACCCGAAGATTTGATTTCACGCCGATATAAGCTTTCCATACATTCCTGTCCTGAGATAATATTTTCCAAATATTTCCTGTATAATTTACACCCTCAAATCATGGTTATTGTTATTCTCCCACATTGACGCAGGTTTTCCTACAAGACGTTCCATTCCCAATTTGAGCCACATGTTTTATCCACAGTCTACGAGATTTAATTGTTCTTAATACAATATGTTTACTTAAAAGATTATGTAGCTCACTGTTATTTAGTTTTCTCCATTCTTTTGTCTGTTCGTTTCTCTTTGGTCTATTTTCTAAGCATTTCATTTTTAAAACCATGAAGAGATTTACTTCATTAAACTAAAGGTAGGAATAGATGAACATAAAATGAAAATACATAAAGTGAAAATCTACAATATTTTAATTAATTCAGAACTGCCAGAATAATTGGAATCAGAATGTAAATTGCATGCCAACAAGTAAAATTCCAAGAGAAGTTCTGAAATTCTGTCAACTGGAAAACAGATCACAAGATGATAGGCATGGCATAGGCTATATTAATTTCATTTATCCATAATGATGATTATGATAACAACAAAATCCCTCACATTCCAGAGGAAAACTAAAATATATAATTTGGACAAATGGAGGAATGAAGATATTCGTGAGGAATTACATATAACTAGTGTGATAACAAAAATAGAACAATGTAGAAATAAATGGTTTGACCATGTTAGTAGAATGAGTGAAGAGAGGATACCTTATACGACGTTAAATTACAATCTACAAGGACTTAGAAGTCGTGGACGACCTTTTAAAAATGGAGCAAGTAACTGTAATATGGAGCCGAAACAGATCAGAAATGGTCTAAACCGTGACGTAGATGATGATAATGATATATATGTGTGTGTGTGTAAAATTATAATTAACAATATATTAAAATAAGTACAAAATTAAGTATTCGAGAAGTCAAGAACTAGATATTCAAGGAAATTGCAGCATTTTAATCAAATATGTCCGACAATTACAATAATCATAACTAACTCACTGGCACTATCGAACCCGAAGGTTCATGGTCGCGCGGACATAAGCTCTACATACACTCCTATCCTGAGCTAATGTTTTCCAGTCATCTCCTGCATAATCTACTTCCATCAAATAGTAGTTAATGTTATTCTCCCACCTCATTCTTGGGAATCTTACAAAATAAAACATGGAAGATAGAGTTTTAAAATATTATGAGGTATAGGCAGATCAATCTCTTCTCTGTAGTTAAGAATATTGGAATGCCACAAAAAATCAGAAACACAAAATAGAAGTTAAAAAATAAGGAATGGGTTGTGAATAGATATATAGATGAAGATGCTTTAATGTAGAATAGTCTTCAGAAATTAGATTTTTGAGGACAGTTGCTGAATTCTGAATAACAGTTGCTCTCCACACCAGTGAAGAATGATGATGATGATGATGATAATGATAGGGATGATGATGATGATGGCCATATGATTTTAGTGACCGTTTGGGTCTTAAAGTTTTCCTGACATTTGTCTTACAGGTGAGAAAAAACCCCGATAAAAACCTCTCTCAGAAAAAGTTCCCTACCGGGGATCGAACCTGGGCCCGCTGTTTGACAAGGCAGCACGCTACCACGAGACCACAGCGGTGGAGATATATATATATATATATATATATATATATATATATATATATATCAAGCGGAATACTATGGCCATGTATCAAGGATGTCAGAATCACAAATTCTCAAGATGTGTCTAGAATACAAATGAAGAGAGAGTTAATTATTAAGACATGAAGAGATAGACTGGCCAATCTCTCTGAGAGGACTGAAAGGTCGAAAGAAGCTACTGATATTAATTATGATGGTTATGACATAAGCAATGTATGAGATAATAAATATTATAATAATTTTAAACATGAAATTAAATTAGAAGTTAGGAATAATAAACAAAGTAAGAAGTTCTGAAACATAAAATTAAAAATTTATTTAATTAAATAAATTATGGATTTTCAATCAAGTAAACGCCAATTGAATTGATTAAAAATGTATTATCACGTAGCTTAAAAATACTTTAGTTATGACTTCCATGATTTGAACATTACGTGTTTAGAACTTAAATTGGACTGCTTGAAATATTTTTTTCCCATCTACATTTCAAGTACATTTCTATAAAGATTTAGGAATAATTTCACATTATTCTTGAGGCTACGGCGGGTAGGCCAAAGGTCTTCTAGACCTGTAGCGTCTTGGATCTTAATAAAATAATGAATAGAATATACAATTTCAGTTTATTAACTAATTCATTGGCACAATCGAAATCACAGGTTCTTAGGCGAGCACACATAAGCTCTCCACAAATCCCAATCTTGAGCTAATGTTTTCCAATCATCCCCTGCATAATCTATTTCCTTAAATCATGGTTAAAGTTATTCTCCCACCTCATTCTTGGACTACTAACTGGGCATTTTCCTTTGGTTTTCCTACAAATATATTCCATGCCACTCTTTCATTTCCCATTCGTGTCACATGTTCTACCCATCACAGTCTATGGGACTTGACTATTTCTATTGTGTATATCCGGTTTCCTACAAAGATCACGTAGCTCACTTATTTAGTCTTCTCCATTCGCCAGTCTGCTCACCTTTCTTCGTCCAAAAATTGTCCTAAGAATTTAATTCTCAAATACTTGTAACCTTTTCTCCTCCCTTAGAATAAGAGTCCATGTTTCGCACCCATAGAGTATAACTGGGAGAAAAACGGTTTTATATATTCTCAGTTTAACGTATTTTGAGAAAAGTTAGGACGACAAGCGTCCCTGTAATACATAATATCTTGCACTTCCACAATTGGAGCAATGTTTAATTTCTTTATGCATCTCATTCCTTCTTGTAATTATTGTTCCTAGGTATTTGAATTCAGCCAATTCTTCAAAATTTCCCTCATTTTCATTAACCGTCCATTTCCATTATGTAATATATTTCTACGTGTGTATATATATATATATAAACGTACAGAGTTTAGAGACTCGGGTTCAAATCCCGACTCAAGCATTCATTTTTCTTTTTATATCATATATATATAGGCCTATAGTTTTATTCATGTTTACTTCCAGTCTAAATTTCTTAGTGTTACTCAATAGAGTGTGCATGTTGTCCCTTAGTAAATACAGTTTTTTGTCTGAACTTTCCATGATTATTATCTAGTATTAATAATTTCTTGATCTATTTTATGGTATATTTTTATTTTTATAAACGCTTTATCATCTAAGATCATGTCTTATCGATTCATTTATTTACTTATTATTTGTTAATACTTCCTACCAGGGAAATGAAAAGAATTTTAAGTACAGAAATGGACGTTTTAAGAAGATCAGCCGGAAAATCTAAAATGGATAGAATACGAAATAAAGAAATACCGGTAAGGGAAATTATGGATTACAAGAGGAGCCGGGTATCATAGACATTATAGAAAAGAAAAGATTACAGTGGTATGGCCATGTCAAAAGAATTCCAGAGCTAAGATTGCCTAAAATTATTATGGAATGGATCCCATTGGAAAGGAGGAAAAAAGGAAGACGAAAGAAAACCTGGATAGAATGTGTACAAGCGGCTATGATTATCAGAGGATTGGAGGAAGATCAATGGAAGGACAGAGAGTAATGTCATTTGGTTTTCGGAAGACGGCGGCAGCTGTCATGATACCGGATGATGCTGATGATTTGTTAATGCTACTGTGGAAGGTGGATGTGATAAAATGAGTCCTGGTAATACAATTCTAACCCAGCATTTACCTTGACGACTGAGGAAAACGAGGAAAAAATTCTTTGTCAGGTAGGTCGGCATCAGAATTTGATACCGGGTTCATGAAAACGAAAATCAAACGCTACAGCTTGAGCCAACTCGCTCGTTATCTGATGCATTGTCAACAATATTAATTTCCATAAGAATAAAAACATGGGCTAATCACTTGAGCTTCCTAGTATCATCTCCTAACAAGTATAAGCAACCATTTTACTACCTACTCGAAATTTGATCCACTGATCTCCAGATTTGATCGCACTTAAAACCTGGTCGAGATTAAAAATTATTTCTTTAGGTAACTAGTCTATAAAATGTTCCGTCTAAAAATAAACTTCCATTTTTATCGAATGGCATCAAACATATCTTTATATAGTCCTATATATCAGTTTAAATAAGAAAGAGTAAATTTTAAATTACATAATATTCATGGAAGTTAGGTATATTTTATTATAACTTTTATTATAGTCTATATTATAGATTTTATGAGGTGAGACAGAAACCACCTGCTTACAGTATCAGGCACTTCACTCTGCCACTCAGAAGAATAGATACTGGGAAGCAACAGCCAAACTTTCTGTTTTCCTATGATATTTTATTGTTTTCATTTATTCTTATCAGTTAGTTGTTTACTTATAATTATGGGCAATTACTTCTGTTAAGTCCCCTGCATTTGTATAAAAAATCAATCATCATCGTCATTAAATTAGCGTTGCTACAGCCCATTAAGATTCTTAGCTTCCTTTAGGATTTCCCGCCAGGTTAGTCTCTATTTAGCTACGTTCCACTAGTTTTTGATGCTCAGTTTCTTGATGACTTCCAATCCAACACTCCATCAATCCACCTATTATTGGATCTTCCAACCCTTCGGCTCTCATCTAGTTTATTATCAGTAATTTTTTTATAAATATTTTCAGTTTTTGTTCTCTGCACATTTTAATCTAGCTACTTTAATTGAGATAACTATGTACGCAGATCAATGTAATTTATAACGTTCTTCGTTGTATCTTATTTACATATACCAATTTCATTAATTGGTCAATATATCATCCTCAGAATATTTATTTCAAAATTGTCCAATTTATTTTCATCAGATTTAAGTATTTCACATGTTTCGCTTCCATAAATTGAGACTAGTTTAACCAAAGTTTTACATAGTCTGATTTTAGTACCGTAAGTAAGACGTTTAGATTTCAAATGCTTTTTAAGTCCATTATAACATAACTTATATTTGCACTCTGAATTTGATTTTTTTTTCGGATATTTCATTAAATTTAGTTATTAATGAACCTGAATATATGCAACACCTATTCAAAGGTGTAGTTCTTAACACTGTTTGATATAGATTCTCTATTATATTTTTTTTGTTAATATTTTAGTTGTCTAACTAACTAACTCACTGGCACTATCGAACCCATATGTTCATGGCCGCGCGGACATGAGCTCCCCACACATTCCTATCCTGAGCTAATGTTTTCCAATCATCCCCTGTATAATCTACCTCCATTAAATCATTATTAATGTTTTTATTATTGATTTCGTACATCTCAATGATGGATAAATCATATTTGAAGAGAAAAATTATACGCTCAGACCGGGACTTGAACCCGGGACCCTTGGTTCTCTAGACCAAGTGCTCTACCAACTGAGCTACCTGAGCAAGTACCGATCTAAACGCAAATCTTTCTCTATATACATTGTAATTCCCATCCACCAAATGCTGTGAAGCCATGCTTCTATCTTGCAAATGGCGGCTCCTTTATTAAGAAGACATTTCACAGCATTTGGTGGATGGGAATTACAATGTATATAGAGAAAGATTTGCGTTTAGATCGGTACTTGCTCAGGTAGCTCAGTTGGTAGAGCACTTGGTCTAGAGAACCAAGGGTCCCGGGTTCAAGTCCCGGTTGAGCGTATAATTTTTCTCTTCAAATATGATTTATCCATCATTGAGATGTACGAAATCAATAATAAAAACTTGGAAAAAGCCGTACTGGCTGTAATGTATAATTCCCAAATATGTCTTCTTAATAAAGGAGCCGCCATTTGCAAGATAGAAGCATGGCTTCACAGCATTTGGTGGATGGGAATTACAATGTATATAGAAAAAGATTTGCGTTTAGATCGGTACTTGCTCAGGTAGCTCAGTTGGTAGAGCACTTGGTCTAGAGAACCAAGGGTCCCGGGTTCAAGTCCCGGTCTGAGCGTATAATTTTTCTCTTCAAATATGATTATTAATGTTAATCTCCCAGCACGTCGTTGGTTTGCCAGCTGGGCGTTTCCCCTATGGTTTTATATTTTAGGTGCCATTGTGTTTTATTTTTTATGCAGAATTTGAAGAGACCAGATTTTAGAAATGATCCGCTAAGTTCACGAATTAGGATGGTATCCGTGACTTTACAGACCTCTTTAAAATCGCTTATGTACTAAAAAACTAGTATTAGTTTATCAACTGATAGTTACACAATGTTAAGTGTAATGTAAGTTGTTGCAATCCTTCAGTAGGGCAAAATAATAATAATAATAAAAATCTTGAATTTTAGTCGTTAAGTTTTGCTTCAAATGTAATGGTGTTGGCTTATTATAGCTCATTATAAATTTGTCAAACCTGATTTTATCAATTTGATTCACTACATTGTTCTAATCGCTTTTTATGGATAGATAGATAATTTATATGACCTTTTCTCGGTGTTCGCCGCAAAGAAAGAAGGGGGGAAGCAGAACTATTACTGGAGACTAGCAGTGAAACAAAAACAATTCGCAACGCATTTTTCGCTCCTATAAACAATGCTTGCCTTCAAAGGGCGTGTCTTTTGTAAATTACTCACCAAAAAGTATCGCCCTACAATAATTTAATAGTTTGTTGCAAAATTTAATACACTTATGAATGAGAAGGTCATTTCCAGAAGTGACAAAAACCGAGTGCTTTTACGTCAACAAAATACAAAAAAAAAACTATATCAGTGAATTTGTTTCTAGATGTTGCCACGCTCCTCTATGGTTATGAGGTTCGCGGGTAGATTGATTTTCTCAAGGTGCATAAATATGTTGGATAGGAGCACGCCATAGCGTAATGGTTAAGGTAATACGCTACAAACCGGAAGGTCGAGGGTTCGAGTCCCGGTGGTGTCAGAATATTTTAACTGACCCAAACCTTCTGGTGGCATCGTGGTCCTAGGGTCGACTCAGCCTTTAATTGAAATGAGTTCCAGACGCTTTTTCTGGGGTAAAGGCGGCCGTCACGCAGGGCTGAGAACCCAGCTAACATCAAGTGCCGATTGTCTAGAAAAAGTGGCAGCCTTAACCTATGACCTGTAGTGGAATCTCCAAGCGCGAAAGGCTAGAAGGCCCTTGGCTACCAGCCGGCTGCTGACCTCACATCCACATGTGTTAATCACAGAGGTAGACGATCATCTAGCCAGTGTAGGGGTGACTTGTGTTCAGCATGTCGGGTCCCACAACCGTTATAGCTGGTCTTATCAACCTGGAGTCGCTACTTATTGTAGCTACCCAAATGCCTCACGATGCTGGGTGGGCACCGGTCCCATACTGGCCGAAATTCCATGAGAAAATGTCTTCCCCCATGGAGAAGACCCCCGTGTAGTGGGATCACTTTACCTTTTTAAATATGTTGAATATATCATCCACCGAATGGGAAATAAATATGTGCATCTTGTGTCATAGATATACGATGCAAAAAAATAACTTGAAGTCTGAAGAAAGTAGGCTTCTAAGCAAAATTTGTAGAATCCTTCCCGCTCAGATATGTATTGAGACGCTAATGACATAAGTTGTTAAAGAGAATCGTTAATAAAATACTATTTCGTTGATGCCAGTGTTGTAAAGAATTACTTAGCTGTTTCTTTGGCGAAAAATTGCCCAGGGTACACCGCGAGGAGGTAAATCTACTTTGTACTATAGGCTACTAGACTGTATACTTCATAACGCGACAGGCCTCAACGGGTCTTGGCCTACCATCCGGTTGCTGGCGTCACATCTACATGTGTTAAACACAGAGGTGGACAATCATCCATCAATATGGGGAGAATGTTGTCAGTACATCCCCTCCCCCAATCATCTACTCTGTATTAGTGTGTCCAGCATTAACTAAGAACTACTGGAGGAAGTTGGGAAACAAGATAACTTCAAGCTCCTGGCTTCCTCTCGTTATCTGTTATTGTTATATTTGTTTCTTTTTTTCTTCTTTATTAAGTGAATGATTCTGTATAAAGTCCCGCGTCGTAGTCGAGTGGTTAAGGCAAGATACCTTGGCGCAGAGCTACAGGGCTACATGCTGAACACATGTCACCCATACATGGGTGTATGATTGTCTACCCGGTGATCAACAAATGTGGATTTGAGAACAGCAGCCGGCTGGTAGGCGAAGGGTCTTCTAGGCTCATCGTGCCATGGAGTTTGTTTTGATTTGATCCCGTATCAAAGCTTGCTGTTTTTGTTGTAGGCCTATTAAATAAATAAAATATGACATCCATCTACTGTATACATTACTCTACGTTGAGTAATCTCTACCACATATTTATGTCCTAAAACTATAAGTACGCTTATCGTTATTTCTATTTGGTGCAAGAAACTAAGAATATTCTGTGATTCAAATGTTTTTGACGATTACTAATATTCAGAACTATGGAGAAACGGTTAGCATGTCTGACTAGAATACCAACGTTCCGGGAATCGATTCCCGGCTGTACCATTACAATTTTTCTTTCGGTACAAGATATGAAATTGGATGAACCCAGCCTTATGTTTGATGACGGAGTAGCTACTTGATATGAGATTGATAACCAGGAACACTAACCATTTCAATCGGCTATTTTTATTTTTTTGTAAAAATTCAGATATATAAAAAAAGTTTTTTACGTTATTTGAAAACAAAATATTTAATTTCAGATAGAATTTTAAAATGCTGTGTTGAAAATGTAAATAAATTAAAGTGTATATTCTCTTGACTTCCGCACTTATCCAAGAATTCGTTCACCAAATTTAGTTGTAACAAATTTGCTGGAGGCATGTTCTCACGTACCGTTACCATCATCAATTCACCTGACAGGCTGTTGCGAAACTTCTGTCAATCAAGCTTCCCGCCCAAGTGTGTAGCAATTTCTCATTTATGGTGGGTTAATATTAATTTACTTTCTTGATTCTTACCATGCCAATAAGTCCTGGTAACACACTTGTACGTTATACCATGTTTTCGCCAACACAAATATAAATCTGTTGTTAAATATTGGCTTTACGTCCCTTTGAGCCCAGCCATAACCTCTCCTTTATTAGCAGTTTAGAGACCAAGCTAATTTAGTTATGCTTATTTCCGTAAATGCCATAGGTCGGCATACCGACCTAATGAAGCATCTAGTAAATAAGTTAGGTTGGATGATGAAGAATCGGTAAATATTGTTTAGAGGCCTCCTTTTTCAGATTTAAGGTTCTTTTACCATCCTGAAAATCTTCAGGCTCGGGACTCACGACTTATAATCCCACCCAGAGGGCATGTTCCTTGGATTTTTGATTCCTAAAAAATTCATCAATCGCGACCGATTTTGAACTCACGACATAATTATTCTATACGGTCATAAATTCAAATTTATTTAAATTACATTCAAAAGGCTACGGATATTTGGCTCCATTGTGAAGGGTTGATAATGAGATAAAAATGCTTAAATTAAATGGTGTAACTGTTTTAAATTGATATAAGTAAGTAATACACAGAAAAAATGCAGGCTAAAACATAATACAGAGATAATATAAATTTATATTCATGCAAAACCTGAATAATTATAAAGAAAATACACAAATTAACCAAATCCAGGAATCAATAAAATCGATTTACTGAAATACATTGCAGTACTGCTTGAACAAACTCTGAATACTTGAATATAGCAGCCAAAATAATTTGGAGGAGTCTACATGTTTACTTTTCTTGAAGTTCCAGAAAAAAAGAAAATGTAAAAGTATTTTTAAAAACTGTGGAATTAGTAATTAGGCTATATCAAACTTTTACATAAATTTCGCATTTTGGCTCAATTGGTCCTGACTTTGTAGTACTTTCAAAACATATTAAAAAGAGGTATACATGTCATAAAAATTAAGTACAAGTAGGTCTATACAAGCATTTATGATCGTTTCTCACTATATCGGGTTTGCAAAAAAATCATTATCCTTACCCATATCCAGAAATTCTGACTTTTTTATATTTATGTTGTAGACCATTAACATAGGTCCATAATAAATCTCATAATATAGGCTACAAATTAAAATAGAACATCAAAATGAAATTCGTTACGAAATATAAATATTTTATAATAGCCTATACCCTTACCGTAAGCTTGAAACAAGACATCGAATTTCAAGATATCAGCGCTCATGTCTTATCTGGGAAAATAATCCACTTTTGAAGTTTGAATATTGCTTCAAATCTCGCATTTATGGAGCCAAAGAATAAAAAAAAAGCATACAGATAATGGAATTATCCACATAGATTATAAATTAAACTCAAATTACATAGACAAGAAGTATACATTGATTTCGGTTTATAATTAATGCGTTATTCACAATATTTTAGTAAAGAAGAACCAAGTAGTATTTAAAATGTTAACCTTTTTCAGTGTAAATTGCTCAGAGATAAGCGAGGTTTTCCTGGAACTACATTCGTCTTATTATTATACATTAATTTACTTTTTAGGACGATCGCAGGAAGTTCTTAAGGGTCATTATTTTTGCAAGTCATTTTAACTACCAAGTAAATCACATTACTCCTACATCTGACCACATGACACTGCGCATCATTATGTACTACCATCACGTACCTCGAGGTTAATCAGAACTTGTTTGAAAGTCAACAGAAAAGTATCACACCTGTGAAGAATGTTTTTTCTTCTTCAAAGTAAACAAAAAACGTATATTACAAATTATTTTAAATGTAATTTTCTGTCAACTTCATATATCCCAAGTATATTGTATCCATTCATCCATAGTAATTCTGCCCGAGGGCAGGTCTTTCACTGCAATCATAGCATTTTCATGCTATGCTTTGAAGCTTTACTAGGGATTTATAGGTGTGGTAGCTTCCCGTTGCTTTTCACACCGGTGAAGGATGGTGATGATAATGATAAGGATGATGATGATGGCCGGATGATTTTCGGGGACCGTTGGACCCTAAGCTTTCTGGCATTTGTCTTACAGGTGAGGAAAAACCTCGAAAAAAACTCACCCAGGAGTCTGTCCCGATCGGGAATCGAACCCGGGTTCGCTGCGTGACAAGGCAACACGCTGCCTCGAGACCACAGCGGTGGACAGCATATTGTGTTTCCTCTATAAATCAGTTCATTATTTCTAGTAGGCCTATACAATGCGATCCAGAGTTTGAAATCCTCTCCTGACAGATCGCGTATCTGTAAGGCTCGGGTGGCGTTGAGAACGTAAATGTACCCACAGAGGAGGAAAAACTAGGGAATATAAAGAAGGAATCCTAGCATTCACATGTATAGAATAGAAAAAAATCATTTCAGAAATTTTAAAATTCCATTTTGGGATTCTTGGCCGTGTCTTGCAGTGTTGTCTTCTCGACGTTTCATCACTTACTATGAGTGACATCTTCAGGAGATATTGCTTGTTTAAATTCTTGTAGTGATTTTACTGTAACTATGTATCTGATAGTTACATATATATATATATATATATATATATATATATATATATATATATATATATACACATAGTTACAGTAAAATCACATCAAATTAACAGTTTACTACGAGAATTTAAACAAGCAATATCTCCTGAAGATGTTTCCCACAGTAGTTGATGAAATGTCGAGAAGACAGCACTTCAAGACACGGCCAATAATCCTGAAAAGGTATTTAAAAATACACATTGATGGCCGTGAAAGTCTTAATCAGTTTTTCAGAAATTGTACAGATATTTTGGCCGAGTTCTTTTAACATAATGAACACACATGTATATCACATGCCTAAAATGTCATATTTAGTGTTAAATATACAGAGAGATTCAGCAACTATGTTACCAACTTTTAGAGATGGTAGAGAAGACAATCGCTAACTTTTATGTAGGAATCCATGCCGGAAATGTTTCATAATGATAATATTAACCTTAACATTTCACTTAAAAACATTTAATTATTGGATATACATAAAAAATAAAACTCCGTTACGCGACAGGCCTAGAAGGCCCTGGCCTACCAGCCTCTACTGGCCTCACATCCACATGTTTTAACTATAGAGGTAGATTATCATCCTCTCAGTGTAGGGGTCACATAGTTTTCTCAACCTGGAGCAGCAGCTTATTCTTCTTCTTCTTCTTCTTCTTCTTCCTTTCCAGGATTAGGTCAATGCGACCTGTTCCGGTCTCAAGTTCATCTTTTCCTTGACCGTCCCAAAGATCTTTTTCCATGTGGTTTGTAGGTGTTGATCTTTTTGGGTAATCTTGTATTGTCCATTCTGTCTAAATGTTTTTTCCATTGGTATTTGTGCTCTTTTAGTTTATCAACTATTTAAAATATGTCCAGTTCATTTCTTATTGATTCATTGTGTAATCTACCCATGTGTATACATCCTTTTACGGATCTTAAAAATTTCATTTCAGTGGCTTGAATGTGTGAGATATCTTTTTTTTTTGTAAGTACCCAAGATTCTGATCCATATAAAAGAACAGGAACAGCCATAATTTTATAAAGCTGAGTTTCTCTTCGAGCTTATTCTAGCTACCCAAATTCCTCACAATGCTGAGTGGGCACCGGTTCCATACTGACCGAAATTTGATAAGAAAATTTCGTCACCCATGGAGACTCGAACCAGCGCAAGTTCCATAGCCCTGTGCCAGGACATCTTGCTTTAATCACTCGGCTACGGCGCGGGACACACAAAATAATAAGATTAAAATGTCATTATACAAGAACTGACAGAAATGGATGTTTTAAGAAGATAAGCTGGAAAATCTAGAATGGATAGAATACGAAATAAACAAATAAAGGGAATTATTGGTGTACAAGAGGAGCCGGACATCATAGACATTATAGAAAAGAAAAGATTGCAGTGGTATGGTCATGTCAAAAGAATGCCAGAGCAAAGATTGCCAAAAATTGTTATGGAATGGATCCCAATAGAAAGGAGGAAGAGAGGAAGACCGAAGAAAACTTGGATAGAAGGGGTACATGCAGCTATGAATATCAGAGGAATGGAGGAAGATCAATGGATGGACAGAGAGGAATGGCGTTTGGTTTCCGGAAGACGACGGCAGCTGCCATGATACCGGATGATGATGATGATGATGATACAAGAACTGTTGAAAATGTTTTTAACCAGCCTTAACACAGACTTATTACTACAGGCCTTGGAAGGCTCATGGGGAAGCAAGGGGTAAGGCACCTACTTTTCTAGACAATCGGCACTGGATGTCAACCGAGTTCTCTGCCCTGCGTTACTGTTGCCCATACCCCAGAACAAATTTCTGCTACTCATTTCCATTAGAGGCTGAGTCGATCGCACGGCCATGGTGTCGAAACAGGGTCTGGGCCAGTTTAAAATCCTGATTCCACCGAGACTCGAACCCCTAGCGCATTGCCTTAATTAGCTCGGGCCTACGCTATAATCTATGCTAAGTATACAATCTGCCAGTAATAAATTACGTTAATTGAGTTCTATGGGAACATAATATTATTTTCAAATCTAAAACAATAAATTTTATTTCATTTATAAATGAAAAAAGTACAGCAGTAAAAAATATAAAAAAGAAGGAAATAAGAAAATATCTAGAAATATTGATTTTTGAAGGCGCTCTGACAGAATTTCTAGAAGAGAGGGAATGAAAACAAGATTTTCATAGAAAAAATAAACGATCAAAGTTCATTATATTTTGAAAAAAAAATGCCTTGGTGACATAGAGGGAATGATATCACAAAAACAATTGATTTTGACTAAAATATATACAAGATTAAGCCTATAAATATATATGGATAAAATTTCAAGCACCTTGAGGGACAAGAGTTCAAAAGAAAGAGATTGGAAAATCAGGGGAAAATTGGCGTAAAGCATCACTGGAATGGACCAAGAAAATCGTTAATATTGAAACAATTGCTAAATTAATTAATTTAATGAAAGCAATTAGGGAAAGAAGAGTTACGTATTTCATTGCCGAGTTTCCACACATATGATTTTTAGTGAAAATGCTGTTGCAAGAAGATAACATCACCCTGTAGTCTATGATAATAACGGAACACAGTAGCAATTTTCGCTTGTTGTGGCCCACCTGTGTAGATGCACGATACCGTATTCTACGCTCGTCACTCAACGTGATGTAATCATAAAATACAAGCTACCATATTAATTCCGCAAAGACCTAACATTTTATATGTCATGTCGACACAACACTCGTATTTTTCATTTCTAAAAGCACCTGATAGCATTTCTATTATAAGTCAATATCCATTTGTATTTGTATAATGCTAAAAAAGTTTCTTATCTCGACTCTTTGGTGACTAGTGATAATAGTATCCCCTTAAAAATGAATAACCGACTTAAATCTCCAAATCCAAGAACGAGGTGGCAGAACAACAATAACCATGATTTGAGGGAAGTAGATTATACAGAGGATGACTGGAAAACACTAGCTCAGTATAGGGCGGCCATTAGCCTACGGGTTCAATAGAGCCAGTGAGTTAGTTATCTCCAGACAATGGATATTCTGTCTGATAAACCACTTTATTCACGAAACTATTTTTCTTAGTACGTCTACACCAAAAAGACGCATTGAACATTTAAATGACTGTAATGGTCAGATGATTTTCGGGGATCTTTTGGGCTTCAAATTTTCCCAAAATCTGCCTAAAGGTGAGGAAAATCCTCCCTCCCAAAAAAAATCACCCAGAAAACTTACACGAACGCTACGACGTTGCCTCGAGATCACAGGGGTGGATCAGCTCAAGTCGATATAAAATGTTAATTTTATAAAATATGCCTAATGACAGTTCCAAGTCTTGCTATACCAGTGAATCCCGGATAATTAAACTAAGATATTATAGTTGGATATAAGCTACAAAAATGAAATTTCTTATGTCTCTCTTAGGAGATACAAAACAAATTATAATTAAGATATAAAAAAACAGCTAAAGACATATTTGTAATAAATAGTAAACTAGTGTATACAGTAGTAGCATTTTATTAGATTAAAAGTAAGATAGATACAATGTAATTTACAAATATGGGTCGCACGGGCAGTAAGCCGTACGTGCTGTTGACAGTCAGTATCAATAAAATGTCTACTAATACTCGTAATACAAAATATAACAAAAAAAACACAATAGATAACAATACAATTACATTATACATTAATTAGTTTACATAAAATTATTAAGTATTATTGATATTACATTTTGCATACATACTTATTTATTCGCGAATGAGTATTCTTATTTTCCATGTATTGTCCAGAAATTTACCCACGCTTTTCCAATTTTCTGGGTTTATAATTAACTCATAGCATGCCAATCTTTCACTATTTGAATTTAGCAATTTTTCCTCCAATATTCTAAATCGTTACATTTTCCTAAATATATATATATATATTTTAAACAACAGAGATATAATTGGTTATATAATTTTGACAGAATGGAACAAAACAATAATTCCGAAACTGATACTACCATATAAACTAAGAAGACGAAAAAATCCTGTAGAACACGGAAAAGATGGCGTGAGACCAAAATAGGGTCAGTTTTCTAACCCATGCAAGGCAAAAGAAGAACATATAACTTAGTAAGGAATTACATAAATAGATCTCCAGCTTTAGCCCTTTTAATAATGCATGATGTATAAAGAAAACTACATTATGAAGCTTCCAATCTGACGTCAGATAATAGAAAAAACTATACATTTCCATGAGAAATTTAACTGTAAAATATACAAATCACAAGACCAAAACTTTTAAATTCCTATTACCACTAAAAATCTAATCAGAAAATTATAACATGTTTATTACATATTCAAAATTCGCAAATTAATAATACCAATATTAATAAAAAAATCTGGTAAACCACTAAATAAATTATATTTGAAAAATAATGATTTTTTTATTTTAAAAAATATGCCTCGTGAATAAATGTGGACGGAACTAATTAAAACTTTGTGATTATAAACTTTCAAAAGCTCAATAATTAAAAACGTGCTAACTAACATTTGGCCGTAATGATACTTTGAAATAAAAATTATAGTATAGATTAAACATTAAAAAAATATACTATAAAATATATTACTCGTTCTCGCCTGCCTACTAACGTTCTGGTCTGAAGTTTTCGAGAGTTTTTTTTTTAGAAAAAATACTTTTGATAGAGATAAGTAAAATATCTATTTTAACTAACAATACTTTTTAACAATTCGGGTCGTTAGCTTCATAATTCATGTCTGGTCGAGAAAAGATCGAAGTTTTGTTCACAAGACTATTTTTGGTTTCAGATAATCTTCGACACAAGATCCGGCTTTACATTTCCGAAGGAAGACATTCTTCAATTTCTTCTTGAATCTTGTAAGCCCATGTTTCCCTTAACAGAGATTTAGGTGCTCTCCCCCTACAGGGAAGAATCTGAACCATACTAATTTAGTTGCACTTGTTTTCGTATAGATGTCATTTGAGTGGTCCGTGGTCAACGTTCTGCCTCATACTGACATCTAGGAAACCAAGGTAGTTCTAGGAAGGGATAATTCGGTAAATTTTGCTTAGAGGCATTTTCATTCAGGCTCAATGATCTTTTACGAGCCCCACGGCTTAAAGTCCCTCCCCGAGGACTTGGTCCTTCGATTTTTCCATCCTAAAAAATCCATCGATCCCGGCCGGGTTTGAACCCGCGACCCTCGAGACCAGAGGCAAGGAACATAACCACTAGTCCACCGCGACCGATACATTACGACCCTAAAAATTCATCAAACATGGTCGGGTTTGAACTCGCGAATATTGGAATGAAAGGTGAGTATAATACCAATTGGATCGTCAGGATCCACTTTGTGATAGAAGTATGTATTACTTTGTACGAGATCAAACTGACTGAAGTTTCTTCAGGAATATTCCGAGTTTTAAAATAAGATACTGAGTTGGATTTTCATTATCACGATCTACTGCCGGGGCACGCCGTAGCGTAGTGGTTAAGGAACTGAGCTACAAGCCGGAGGGTCGAGGGTTCAAGTCCCGTTGGGGTCAGGATTTTTAAACTGACCCAAACCCTCTGGCGACACTGTGGCCCTGGGGTCGACTCAGCCTCTAACGGAAATGAGTACGAGACGCTTGTTCTGGGGGTAAAGGCGGCCGTCACGCAGGGCTGACAACCCGGCTGACATAAAGTGCCGATTGTCTAGAAAAAGTGGGAGCCTTAACCTCCTACTACTTCAAGGGCCTCCTGAGGCCTGTTGTGGGATCACTTTACTTTACTTACGATCTACTGCCTCATTAATTAAAATTTCACAATTCAATAAATAATAAAAAAAATGAATGTATGTAGAAAACAAACGACAGAAGGCTATATTTGGCAGTCTATACCTAAAGATCATAATGAAAATCTAATATTTTGTATTGAAAATTTTAGGTGTATTGTTGGTAATCCTGAATAAATATATTAATAATAATAATAATAATAATAATAATAATAATAATAATAATAATATAATCAGTATGCACAAGTTCTGTACTGTATTCCTACACTTCATAATAGTGAGCTACATAATCGTTATAGGAAATCAGATATAATAAGAACAGTTAAATCTCGCAGACTGCGATGGGCAGGACATATGACACGAATGGGGAATGAAAGAGGGGCATGGAAACTTATTGTAGGAAAACCATAGGGAAAACGCCTAGTTAGTAGACTAATAATGAGACGGGAGAATAACATTAACCACGATTTGAGAGAAGTAGATCATAAAGGAGACGAATGGAAAATATTACCTCAGGATATGGATGTATGGACAGCTTATGTCCGCGCGGCCATGAACCTACGGTTTCAATAGCACCAGCGAGTTAGTTTTATACACAAGTTTTCCTGTATTGCTAGAACTGTGTGAAGTTAACCGGTCTTATGCTTATCATGACGTAATACCCAATCCTCAGAATTTGCGTGTTTGTAATGCCACTCACTGCATTTTACTTGCTTCAGGTTCCGCGTTGGCGGATAGATGGCGTTAATGTGGTCTATTTTCAATGTACGCACCGTTTCGGTAGACTACTTGACGTAGATGATTTGTTCTTGTATTGTGTATGTAGAGTAGTGTAGGAACAGGTAAATGTAATAATTTGACTTACCGCACACGTAGGAAATATTGATATCAGTGCTGCGTTTCTTTATGTTTGCACAGCAACCACGTTAGGTGCGGGAATGTCAATTTTCGATTCATGACAAACTGTAAGTGCGGTGCTCTAGTGACATTGTCCAAAAAATATTAAAATGATTAATTATCTTAGGTTGTTTAATTATCTAAAGATATTTAATTCTTTTACATTCCTTTAACTCAGTTTGTCTCACATTACAGATAATTTTACATGCCACACGACATCGGCCCTTAAAGTGGTCTTGCGACCTGTTAGGAGAGGGATTTTAAACCATGGATCACACATGTACTTTTTTTGACCACGCAAGGACATGAAGGGCCTCCCTAATGTCGAATGAGTGATCAGCTCAATGTCAAACCCTCATCCGAGACAACACAACATTAAGATGAAATACAATATTCTCAAAACATATCCATAATAAAAATGCCTAATATTGCCCATGGGCAGTAACGCAAGATCCAAAAACATGGCACGATAGATTAACTAACAAGAGGGGGAAACATCTTCAAGAATTCGTCTTAGCCAATAACCTACATTTGATGAATAACAACACCAAAATCACAACATTTCAGTCAAATACAGGAGCTAGCAATGTGGACCTAATAATTATTATTAACCAAAATATGTTAACGTAGAAGAGCAATTGAAATTGCTGTGAAGAAGAAAGTTACGCTGACCACAGATTGATTATATACACTTTGGAAAAGATCGTTAACATAAGTTTGTATAATTTTATAGGCACGCGATATATTACAAAAAAGGAACAATATGATGGTTTCAGGAGACATTTCATAGAAGATTACAAGTGGCCATGGAAAATGGGTGAAAACAAAAGATTTATTTTTGCAAATAATTTTGTAAATTGAAGAATGTAGTATTACTTTCTTTGTGATGGAGCATGCTGAAAAAAAAGAAAAATAATAAACATGGCGAATACGATAATAATTATGATGAACAGATGATGTTCGGGGATCGTTTGGGCCTTAAAGATTCCTGACATTTGTCTTACAGATGAGGAAAAATCCCGAAAAAAAAACATCTAGGAAACTTGTCTCGGCCACATCACACATATACTTTTTTCACGATACAAGGACATGGAGGGCCTGCCGAAATCCGAATGAGTGATCAGCTCAATGTCAGGGCGTCCTCCGAGACAACACAACATTAAGACGAAACACAAAATTCTCGCAACATATCCATAATAAACATGGCGAATATGATAATTATTATAATGGCAAGATGATGTTCAGGAACCGTTTGGGCCATAATGTCTCCTTACATTTGTCTTACAGGTGAGGAAAAAAACCCGAAAAATCCATCTCCCAGGAAACCTGTCCCACCGGTGATCGAACCTGAACCTGCTGCATACGAGAGAGTAATGATGCCCCGAGACCACAGCGGTACACTTTTCAAATATCTTAAGTTATTTAAATATCATAGTCTATAATGATTATGGAAAAAAATATAAGAATTTAGAATATGATACAGATATTTAGTTGCTATTATGTGGGAACAGAATTTTAGGGATTTGTAAGAGATGTATACAGTTGAAGAAGACTGAATAATAGACTTGCTAAGAAGAGGCAACCTTATGTTAAAATATATTCGTGTTTTTGAATTTTTGTATTGTATTGTATTGTATTGTAAGCCCATGTTTTCCCTTTACAGAGATTTAGGCGCTCTCCCCTTACAGGGAAGAATTTGAACCATACTAATTTAGTTACACTTGTTTTCGTATAGATGTCATTTTGAGTGGTCCGTGGTTAGCGTTCCGCCTCATACTGACATCTAGGAAACCAAGGTAGTACTAGGAAGGGAAAATTCGGTAAATTTTGCTTAGAGGCCTTTTCATTTAGGCTTAAGGATTTTTTACGAGCCTGAAAATCATCAGACTCGGGATCCACGGCTTAAAGTCCGGAGGACTTGCTCCTTGGATTTTTCCATCCTAAAAAATCCATCGACCCCGGCCGAGTTTGAACCCGCGACCCATGGGACCAGAGGCAAGGAGCATAACCACTAGTCCACCGCGGCCGTGTTTTTTTTTATGTTTATTGTTGAATAACCTGAAGAACAAACAACGTTTTACTGTTTAGATTCGACTTGCCAATTAAAGGTAAGGTAAGCGAAAAAAAATCACGACAAATTAGACCTGTCCAAACATGTGGTTGGATTCATTAAACCCATGTTCTCGAAGTCCAGTTGATAAATAATGGTTAAACACAAAAATAATCAATCAAGCAACCAAGAGAGTGGTCACGGAACTAATGAAGAAGCTACTGGCGTGTAGCTTTCTGTTTGTTTTGTAACTGCACGCAAACTGCTAAGTGGTCTACAGTTTTCACCCATTCCCTTTAACAATAAAGCCCATCAAGAGCAAGATCAGCTCCATTTACATACACTACAGCATTCAATTGCAAGTAATTTAATCTGAAGAAAAATAAAACCGTTTTACGGTAGCTCCGAAGACTAAAGTAGTAAATGTATCTGATCACACTGGTCAACATGATTTTTGTCTCATGAGTACTAATAGTTGTACTTAATCCATTTTTTGTCGTGTTTTCAAATATGTTTTCGGAATTTCTCCTACACCCACAGTTGTTTTTATTTCAATTTCAATTAATATATTTAAATAATTGTTTTCGTCCATTTGTCCATTGTAAAATAAAACCAAATGAGCTAACTCAGGAGATTTTAGCTATGGAAAGGAGATATCAAGGCAAATGGAATCCTAATATCCTGGCCGATTATTGTTGGACATCGAGAGGGATGCTCCACAGGGCGAAATATAGTAGAAAATCGTCATTTCTTACTTTCTAGGTGAGTCCGAATGTTCGAATATTGTGTAGTTACGAATGTAGAAAATATTAATGTCTTTGAAATTATAAATTGCTGTCTCTCGGAAACCTTGTGATGGAGAAAAACCGATATCATATTTAAATTCAGGAGAAACAATACTATCAAAATCACATATTTTTCTTTTTGAGACAAAAAAAAAGTTTCTCTTTTGTTGCTCAATGTTATCAGCCGATAGTTTAAGAGGGTCAGATGGTTGCTTGGCGTAATCGTTCAACTTTAATTCCAGTTTTCTTAATCGGATAGACTATTTATTTCAAGTCACCCACCATAATTCAAGAAAATAATTAGTTATATACATTGAAGTTCCGCGCCGTAGCCGAGTGGTTTAAGGTATCGTGCTTTAGTGCCTTAGAGCTATAGGACTTGAGCTGTTCGAGTCCCCATGGAGGAAGAAATTTTCTCCTGAAATGTTGGCCTATATGGAATCGAAATCCACCCAGCATCGTGGATAACCTGGGTAGCTACATTAGGTAGCGGCTCCATGTTACGAAAACCAGATACAACGGCAGGAGGACCCGACATGCTGACTATACTTGTTTATGAATGTCAACCTCTGTGATTAACAGGTGTCAGGTCATGTATTTTACTTATGCCCATATTCAAACAGACGGTGCAGTGTTTACTCGTAATGCTAAAATTTCATTTAGCCTGCAATTGTTTTTATAAAATTTGATACATACTCTAGCCATCAATATACAAAGTTAGTAGTATCAATTAATCTCACAAATACAAAATAAATTATTAATAAAAATATTCGATGCTAATAAACATTTAATTGATATTCTAAAGGTTTTCTGTAGTTTCAATGTAGTATTGTTCTCTCGTATGCTGTGGCTGAGTTCGATTTCGGTCGAGACAAGTTTTTTAGGGTTTTTCCTCACCTGTAAGATGAATGTCAGAAAACTATAATAGCCAAGCGGTCCCCGAACATCATTATATTCAGTATATTTAGTATATTTAGAATGAAGGAATGAATAGTGTATTTCGTCTTAAATGATCGTATTGTCTCGGAGGAGACTACAGGAGGCCCTCCATGCCCTGTCATCATCATCATCATCGACCTCAAACATTAGGCCTTCTGATCTGTACCGTTTGAAAGTAGTTGTTCAGGCAACTCTTCTATATATATATATATATATATATATATATATATATATATACATACATCGTGCGTCCCACATAAGACTGGGCTTGGCAGACAACAGTGCGCTGTTGTATTTAAGACTCACTCACTGCATAGCCACGCGTAGTCAGTTAGAGGAGTTTGTTATTCGAATGAAGACGTGATTGCTTGTGCGGCTTGTTGCACCGTTGAAATGCCAAAAAAATTTACGCTTGAACAAAAAGTGTTTTTGTTTTAGTCCAAAAGAATATATATATATATATATATATATATATATATATATATATATATTCTTTTGGACTAAATATAGAGAAGCTTTCAATATCCTAGAATCTGACATTGGTTGAATATTATATCTCCATTTTGTTATGTATTTTTTAACTATAGATGTAATTTATTCTTTATTGAATTCTTCTCTAATATCTATGTTTCTTTTGTGATCTAGTAGGCCTAATCTATAACCTGATACAAATCGGAGAATCTCATTTCGGATAATTATTTTGTCTTAATTGGGCTGATGTTAAGGTCCGCATTCACTTCCATATAATAAGAGTGGCAATGGAATTGCTTATAAAGTTTAGAGAATGTCTGTTTCTGTACGTAGTATTTTAATACTTTTTATATAAATCCACAATACTGTCTAAATGTCTTAAGTTTTATTTGAAAGTCTTCAGATTTTCTGTACTCTACATTATATCCGAGACATTTGAATTAATTTATTTGTTTGATTGTTTTTTCCATTTTATACAACTTTAGCTCTTTTGGGTTGTAGTCCTTGAAATGCCGTTACTTTAATTTTATTTCTAGAAAAAATCATGTTGTGTATATGAGCAACCTGGCTTAGCTCATGGAATGCTTCTTAGATTTCATTTTCTGTTCTCTTTAACTCACTGGCACTATCGAATCCGTACGTTCATGGCCGCGCGGTCATAAGCTCTCCACACATCCCTATCCTGAGCTAATGTTTTCCAATCATCCCCCGTATAATCTACTTCCCTCAAGTCATGGTTAATGTTATTCTCCCACCTCATTCTTGGTCTACGAACTGGGTGTTTTCATCCTGATTTTCCTACAAGAAGCTTCCATGTACCTCTTTCATTCCCCATTCGTACCACATGCCCTGCCCATCGCAGTCTACAAGACTTAACTGTACTTATAATATCTGGTTTCCTATAAAGATCATGTAGCTCCCTGTTATGTAGCCTTCTTTATCTCCCTATTATAATTTTATCATCAGCAAAGAGTAATGATGTAAAATTTACATTGGTATTATAATCAGCAAAGAGTAATGATGTAAAATTTACATTGGTAATAGTTAAAATATTATTTAAAATCATTATCCAAATGTTAATGATATCGTCAGCATAAAAGTGTGGGTGAAAGAGGGCGCCCTTGTTATACTCCCTGGATAATTTCGACTGGAAGATTTCCATTAACAGAAATCCTTATTCTTATTTATTTTCATTAATTACGCTGGTATCCCATATACCTTTCAATTCTCTTAACAGTTTTCTTATAACTCTGCCAAAAGCCTCTTCATAATCAATAAATACGTACATAATGTCCTGTGAGGTCAAAAACATGCATGTGTGTGATCCAAAGTATAAAAAACATGTATGTATATAATCCAAAGTTTAAATCCGCTCTATTATCGCTTTACTATCTGGTTGTCCGTTTATATAAAAGCAGGTGCCGCTTGACAATGATTAACATGCGGAATTATTATAGTGGCGATAGTCAGCGGTAGTCGGCATCTTTGTATTTTATTATATATAACAGCTGCGGGGAAACAAAGCGAGCCGCTGGACAACCATCATAGTTAGGCGATAATACCGTATAATCGTGTTGTTATAAGCCGGGTGACATGGGCCACGTAAAAGTGTCTATATGGAGAGAGGTTAAACTACTATGGAGATTAATACGATATTCTAAAGATTACATTTAGAAAATATTATTTGTAAACCTATTGAAATAGGAATGAGATTCGATACGATGACTAAATTAGGCTATTTTCTTTCGAAAGGTATGAAGAGAAAGGGAAGAAATCATTAGAAATATATTTGCTTAATCTTTCATATCGGTCTTCAATTTTTATTTGTTTTTATTTATAGATACTTTAACATTCACTGTCTTATCGAATCTAGGGTATTTGGTTGTATTTATATTGTGTTGCGACAGGCCAATAAGGCCCTTGGCCTACCAGACTGCTGGTCTCACATCAACAAGTGTTAATCACAGAGGTAGACGATCATCTAACCAGTGTAGGGGTGACATGTGGTCAGCATGTCGGGTCCCCCAGCTGTTATAGCTGGTCTTCTAACCCGGAGTCGCTACTTATTGTAGCTATCCAAATGCCTCACGATGCTGGGTGAGCACCGGTCCTATACTGACCGAAATTCTATGAGAAAATTTGTTCCGCCATGGGTACTCGAACCAGCACAATTCCGGTAGCTCTGCGCCAAGGCTTCTTGCCTTAATCACTCGGCTACGGCGCGGGACTAACTAACTCACTGGCACTATCAAACCCGTAGGTTCATGGCCGCGCGGACATAAGCTCTCCATATTTCCCTATCCCGATCTAATGTTTTCCAATCATCCTCTGTATAACCTACTTCCCTCAAATCATAGTTAATGTTACTCTCTCACCTCATTCTTTGTCTAACAACTGGGCGTTTTCCCTCTGGTTTTCCTACAAGAAGTTTCCATGCACGTCTTTCATTCCCCATTCGAGCCACATGTCCTGCCCATCGCAGGCTACGAGACTCAACTGTTCTCATTATATCTGGTTTCCTATAAAGACCATGTAAATCATTGTTATGCAGTCTTCTCCATTTACCTGTCTGTTCATCTCTCTTTGGTCCAAAAATTTTCCTAAGTACTTTATTCTCAACTAACCGTAAATATCCTTTTCTTCCCTTAAAGTAAGAGTTCATGTTTCGCATCCATATAATATAACTGGTAGAATAATAGTTTTATATATTTTTCAGTTTAACATTTTTTGAACTGAGTTGGGATGTCAACAGTCTCTGTAATGCATAATAGGACGCATTTCCCGAATTGAGCCAATGTTTAATTTCTTTGTGCATCTCATTCCTATTTGTGATTATTGTTCCTAGGTATTTGAATTCAGCCACTTCCTCAAAATTTCCCTCATTTGTTATAAGCTGTCCATTTCCATTAGGCCCTATATAATGTATTTCTGCGTGTGACCATATGTTTAGTTTTATTGATATTTACTTCCAGTCCCAATTTCTTAGTGTTACTCAGTAGTGTGTGCATATTGGCTTTGAGTATCTCCTCGCTATCGCCCAATAGTACTACATCATCAGCATAATCTAACAGCTTATCAATACCATTATTTATCCACATACGGTATCTTAATATAATTCTGCAATTTGAACTATATTAAGAGAATTACAAATGTGTCTACCTAACTACCGTAGAGTAAGTTAGCTTAGAATATTTAAAATTACAATGTAAAATTATAAAATTATGTACTTTTTTTTATTCAGTCTCCTCAAATGTAACAACTATTATAACATTGTAGGCCTTTCGGGACTAGTACCACTTTCGTCAAAAGATTGTATGTTACTTACCAGCTTCTATCCAAGTACTGGAGAGTAACATACAACCTTCTGCTGAGGATGGGACTGGTCCCGAAAAGCCAACAATGTTTTGATCGTTTTAAAAAATTAAGAAACTGAATGAAATATACATCATTTTATACTTTTACATTATAGTATTTAATACACTAACACCTCAACGGAAATTTACCATGAGTTTTATTAGTATTGAAACTTAAGTTAATTATTTAAGTTCCTAGATTTTAAAGAAGATAGACTGTTACTATATCTACGTGTATTGTTGGGGCACGCTATAACTTAGTTGGTTAATGTAATACACTACAAGCCGGAAGGTCGAGGATACGAATTCTGGTGCACTCAGGATTCTCAAAAACCGACCCAAACGTTCTGATACCATCCTCTAGGGTTGATTCAGCCTCTAACGGAAATAAGTAGAGAGACTTAAGGTAATGTGGACCCCTATTTTGAATTTGCTGTTTTTCTTATTTTAATTAAGGGAGTTGAATTTTGTTTAATTACAGTAATTGTCATTAGTACTAGAACTATGAAATAGCATTGTTATTTTATTCAAATATGAAAACATCTTCATCATTTATAAACATTTTTATATTTCAAGAAAGGTCCACTTTAACCTCCATATTCTGTTAAAGTGGACCCCAATGTCCACCTTAGCTTTTAGGGTATTTTTAAGTTTATTTATTCTATTAATTTATACACGTGGGCACACAGTAATCTGATAATATTTATGGCTGATCGTAATTAAAAACCGTTAATATTTAATTAACGTTTTGTAAAAATTATTGTTGATTATAACATTCACACGTCATTCAACTGCAGAAATCGACGGTCTTTGGATTTAGTAAAATTATAAGGATATTAAATAAAATTAATTAAGTGCATGGTTATACAGATAGCATTCTCATTGATAAAATATACGTATTCGTGTAAAGTGGACCCAGGTCCATTTTAAAGCCTCTCGTGGAGGGTCACATTAACCGAATTCCTTTGTTATGTTTAATTATCTTATACAGCCGCCATTTCACATAATATCAAACCAAACCCGTCAGTATATTAAAACAGCATCTTCATAATGTAATAGTATATTTAGCACAAATTAAAAATTAATTCTTAGCTTGAAAAACTTTTAAAATTGCCATTTCCATAAATATCACAAATAAACCCTTCTTCGCACAGAGAATAAAATAAACTATCCTTGAACACGTCAAAATTGATGAGGGGAAGAAGTTAAAATATTTTCTGTTCGAGGGCAACACCACTTGATAACAGGGTCTACTCAAACCGAAGGATCCACATTACCCGAATTTCCTTGACAGCCGCTTGTTCTGGGGGTAAAGGCTGCCGTCATGCAGCGCTGACAATTGGCTGACATCTAGTGCCGATTATTAGGAAATTAATAGCTCTAATCTCCTACTACCACAAGGGACTCCTAAGGCGTGTTATGGAATCACTTTATCTCTTTTTACTTATATTGCTATAACGACTTGGATTCTGAACTCAATTATACGACAGGAGCAGAAGGTCTACCAGCCACCTGCTGACTTCACTTCCCTATGTGTCAATCATGTACTGTATGTTGATGATCATACAGCCAATATGTGGGTGACATGTAGTCAGCATGTCGGGACATAAGTCGCTATACCTGATTTCTTCGACCTGAGACCGTCACTTATCGTAGCTACCCAAATTCTTCGTAATGCTGGATGGACACCGGTCCCATATGCTGGCCGAAATTCAAGAGATAATTTTTACGCACGGGAAGTCGAACCAGGTGCATTCCTTATATCTGCGACTTGATGCCATAGATTGCTCGGCTACGGTTCAGGAATTTTATTATAAATGTTAATAAGTAAATACATAATTAAATAGTTTATAAGAAAAACAAAATGTGTGATTCGTTAATTATCAAGGCTAGAAATTGTGATAGGCGTTTCTAAATGTTACACTAATGGTGCATATCCGACATAGTTACGAGCTGCAGTTTGAAGGCTCCACTCTCGGTGGTCCAGGAATTTTTACAGCATCACAGTTTTTGAGCTGCCATATTTAAACAGCCGCGCTAAAAGATGTGGTCCATAAAATAAGAGTTGTATGCATAAATTATTTTTCTTATGGCACTAAACATGTGGAGATAAAGTGCGAGATAAAAAAGAGGAAAGTCGGACGGGTTGCACTTGATCATTCGACATTTTAAATACGAACCAGAATCTGTTAGAATCTCAAGGAACATTAATCGTAATAAAATATTAATTATTTGTGTTGAATAACTGAAGAAGTAAGAATAATTAAATAAATAATAGTTTTAAAAAACTAAAAGAACACGCTTTATTAGAAAACTAAAAAATGAAAAATAATTTTAATTTCCAACACGCTTGGGATAAAATAAAGTGGTCAACAAAAAAATCATCTCCAACACATATAGAATAAAATTAGAGTTATCAACAAAAAGAAAATAATTTTACCATCAAAAGCGTGGGGTGCTCTATATCAATTAATATATTTGATAATAAACAGATATTGGTAAAAGTAAGCTCTCTAAGAAGAAAATGTAAAAATCATAAAAAGCACCACACGCTTTTGATGGTAAAATTATTTTCTTTTTGTTGATAACTCTAATTTTATTCTATATGTGTTGGAGATGATTTTTTTGTTGACCACTTTATTTTATCCCAAGCGTGTTGGAAATTAAAATTATTTT
This sequence comes from Diploptera punctata, assembly GCA_030220185.1. NCBI lineage: Eukaryota > Metazoa > Arthropoda > Insecta > Blattodea > Blaberidae > Diploptera > Diploptera punctata. Next base: position 4,783,023 of record JASPKZ010003044.1, on the reverse strand, counting down.
TCATTTTTTAGTTTTCTAATAAGCGTGTTCTTTTAGTTTTTTAAAACTATTATTTATTTTTTATTTTTTAGTTTTAATATTTTACAGAATAAGATAAAAATGTAAATATCTTTAAATTCGATACTATTGTAGTATGAGCTAAAAGTAATACTCTTCTATAAAAAAACCCTCCCAGCCGGATTTGAACCAGCGACGTATGGATTACTGAAATTATATACCACTAAGAGTTCACTGCTCTACCAACTGAGCTCTTACAACGATTGACTAAAAACTCGACAAGTCCGCAACCTATTATACCAGTTTTCATTTTTTGATTTTCGGATGATTCTGGCCAGGATTTTAGAAACAAAATATGAAATTATTGTATTGTCACGGGTCCTCTACACGTATACAAAGTTTCAAGTCGATCCAATGTTTCTAAGTGGGTGAAAATCGCGTTGAAAGATTCCGTTACATTGATACAAAAACACTTTTTTTTTTATTTTCTGATGATTATGGCCAGGATTTTAGAAAATAAATATGAAATTATTGTATTGTCACGGGTCCTCTACAAGTATACAAAGTTTCAAGTCGATCCAATGATTTTAAGTGGGTGAAAATCGCGTTGAAAAATTCCGTTACATAGATAGATAGATAGATACAGGTCAAGCTAATATAAAGCGTGTAAAAACGTGTAAAACACGTTTAAGGATTAAAAATAGCGGCCATGGGACTACGAAAATACCCAAGTCATTCCGGTATTTTTTCTGCAAATCTTGAAAAAGATGATTTTTTTTATTAGGAGTATTCCACAATACAGTGTTTCTCCTTCAACCCAAAGTGATTTGTCGCCAGAGGTTTCTGTCTAAAGCATCTTCTTCCCTCAAATCTCTAGCATCCATACTTCTCCTCACTCCATCTATCCAACGTTCTCTAGGTCTGCCTCTTCTATTTCTTCCATTAGATTTCCAATTAAGGATCTTCTGTAGTATTCTCTCTTTTTCCACTCTTATGAGGTGCCCATACCATTTCATATTTTTTTCTAATACATTTTTTAAAGTTGCATTATTTCCCTTATTGTGCTGTTTCTGACCTTATCCTTTCTTGAAATTCTTATCGATCGCCTCCAAAAATCCATTTCTACTGCTAAAAAGTTGTTGGCTTGTTTTTTACTTACTATCTAGATTTCGGATCCGTATAATAAAATGCTTTGTAACATAACTTGAAATATAGTTTTCTTCATTCTGTATATTTTACTTTTTTTATTCTAAAGCATTGACTTATTATTATTGTTACTATTATTATTATTACTATTATTATTATTAATATCATTGTTTTATTATTATTCCTACTGTTAATTAAATTATTACAGAGAAAATATATTTATATAGCCTATCAAATAAACAAGATCATGGCTCGACAGGTGTAGAAGGATATTGTCTTCTATCCGGCAGCTGGTCTCATATCGACGTGTTTAGGCTATAGAAAAACACGATCAGTGAAAGGGTGACGAGGAAACATTCTGTTTTTAGGTTTTAAAATTAAGATGTTACAAGTTATTGGTATGTATTTCTTGTTCATTAACACATAATGCAAACAATATTCTTTTTTAAATGGTTAGATCGATATTAGCCATTTTCAAGGATTAAATTTTTTTTAAAATTTTGTACATATTATCAAAGAGTAAATAAAAAATCAGAACAATATAGACCGTTTTTATAATCCATGATATTTTTTTAAAAAGTCTTAAAAAGGAAATTTTCTTATTATTGCATTAATATATTGTTCTATTATTAACTTTTATTACCACTAATAGGTAAATATAATTAAATTTTATGACATGACAGGGCTAGGAGGCCATTTACCTAAATTCTCAAAATATTATGTAAGTTGTATTAATTGTTATATCCCTCCATGCTTTTGTGAGGTCAAGAAAGTATTGTGTGAATACCAAAGTTTAATGTTCCACTTCCGACAGGTCGTGCCACTGTAAGGTCCGGGTGACATGGAGATCGAACCCGGGCCCGCTGCGTATAAAGTAGCAACGCTACCCTGGGACCACCCCTGTGGACTCAATAATTAAAATGAAATAATTAAATTTACCATCATAATATATGGTATTACAGCCCATTTGAGACCTGACTGCTGACAAAATCTTCCTCCATTCATCCCTGTCCAACGCCTTACTTCTCCGATACTTACACCAAGTTTCTTATGATCTTTTCTATTCTAGCTAAATGGTTCTAACCATCTCAACTTCGGTCTACCTATTCTCATACTTCCTTCTGGTTTCAGTAGTGTGATTTTTTTAATAAGAATGTCCTCTGCCATGATGATAATATGGCCAAATCACTAATCTAGCTATCGTTATAAACTGAACAATGTCAGGGTTGTAAATAAGGAATACAATTCGTGATTGTATCTCATTCCCCACCATCCATTTTCATTTACTAGCAGAAATATCCTCCTAAGGTCTTCACTCTCAAAACCCATGAGTTGAGTTCATTACTTTTTGTATAACACTCACTACCATATGAAAGGACAGAGATTTACTTAAGATCAATTTAGTCTTTTAATTCACTAAATATGATTTTACTGTGTTTTTAAGAGCTTAGTAGCATCTGTCGTCCAAAGAGAAGTCTATTATACATTATTTTAATCGCTAGTTATTGTACACAAATATTTAAATTCCACAACGATTACAAAATTATAGTTTCCAATTTCTGAAATAAACTCTCGGCTTTAAATCAATAAAATAGTCCATTGTTCCATTGTTATGGTGTCGGAGTAATACCATTGCCACAGACATAGCGGAACGGATTCCATCCCGTGAGGGAAAAGTTCCCTGGGTGAGGTTTATTCATGTTTTATCACACATACTCCATAGAGCGATAGTCCAAGAAGACCCTTAGCCTAACACCCGACTGCAGGCCTCACATCCACATATGTTAATCACATAATTGGATGATCATCTGACCAATATAGGAGTGACATGTAATCAGCAAATCGGGTACCCAGCTATTGTACTTAGTTTTCTCAAAACGGAGCCGGTACTCATTGTAGCTACCCAAATTCCTCAGGATACTGATGGGCACCGGTCCCATTCTGGTCGAAATTCTATTAGGAAATCCCTTCCTTCATGTGGACTCGAACCAGCGCAAGTCTCGTAGCTCTACACCAAGGCATCATGCCTTAGACCATTCGGCTAGAGGGCAGGACGGATTTCCCTCACCTTACGACAAATCCTGGGAAACTTAAAATGCCAAATAGTCTCCGGACACCATTTGGCCATCATAATCAACCAAGCCTATTCGCCATGGTCTTTGTGTGACCGGTGTATCTTAACTTAAAATTCGCATTGTTTCGGAATGGTCTTGGCACTGAAGTAGTCACTTAACAAGAAAACCTTTCGTGTCCTTTGTGGTTAAAAAAAAGTATGTAATGTGATCCAAAGTTGAAGATGCTATCCCTGCAGGGCTTGGGAGGAATGCAGGCTATCGCTAAAAATGGAGAGGTTAAACTAAGGAGTAGAGAGCGAGAGAGACAGAGAGAGAGAGAGAGATAAACAAAAATGTTTAATTCATAATTCATAGTAAGTAATTTAAATTAATTTACCTTTCAAACTTCTTCAACAAATTAATTTCATTACTTGTATTTTTTTCTAAAATGAAACTTCAAAAATAATAATAGGTACCTTTGAACAGCTAATAAAAAATAGAGAAAACGTGAGTTCTTTTCTTGAATTATATTCCGAAGATGTTTAATTTGTGATAACCTCCATCTTAAATATTTGCAGTCTTTTTAATGTCCATGGTTAACGAACTTCCTTATAAGCTAAGAGAAGAATAAAACATCAAACTGGAGTCACATTTGTTAGAGTCCTTATCACTGCTGGTGCCAGTATGAAAAATAAGCCCAGATGAAATGTATTTTAGCTAACAAATACAGCTTCATTTTCATTTTTGACAGAAACTACATGCACCATCGCACCATATTTATCAGACTCTCCATTTTAACAAGATTCTTGATGGAAAACTACTGTTGTGGGCTATTCAAATTTTGAAAGAAGCGGAGAAGATCCATTAAAAGCTAGACCTATAATTTTTATTTGCAGATATTTCTAGACCATGTTCATTTGAGATAGCATATAACTTATGCATAACATATTGTAATTTATCTTCATTATTAGTAATTAGTACTTCTAGATCGTCGGAAAATAATACAGTATCAACAATGCTGTTATTTCAAAATGAGTTTTTAAAACATTCCCCCAGTGATTTACAATATCGTCAAATAGTATATTAAATGGTACAGGTGACAATGGACATCCCCTTTTATCACACCACAGTTGAATCCCTTGTGGATTTAATATAGGCCTATATAAAAATATTTGGCACAATAACTACGAATGGCCAAGCCAATCTGAAGTGATTATTTTATCTGGCTGGCAGAACACAGTACAGAGAATCATTGTGCTTAGAGCAACGAAGTCCTTCAATATTAGTTTCAGTATTCTTAACCGAATCTTACTAATTCTAATATAAAGCAGCTAATCAGTTAGTTCCTACACAAAAAAAACTGTAGTATAGCCGAGAATCGAACCCGTGAACCCGTGACTCTTGAAATGTCAGATATATTAAACGTTAATCATAGACCCGGTCATTTCTAATAAAAGTTAATACCTCAACCATCCCATCCAATGGCTGATTGGCTCAAATTCGAGCTTTGGCCTCCTTTAACTTCCGCCTTCAATCATTTCTACTTTGCGCAGCAAGCCTACAGTTGCGACACTTAAATAGGATTGCAGCACCTTCCTTAATATCATCCTGCCATCGATTTTCGGTCTTCCAACTCGTCTATTCCCCATAAAACTTGCTGTAAGCACTTTTTTTTTTTGTGCTCGGTCTGTTGATGGCCTTTGTAATGGCCAGTCCATTCCAATTTCTTTAATTTAATAAAAGTGACAAGACCAGGTTCATTGTATTTGTCGTACAATTCTTTGTTATATCGTATTCTCCACAGACCACTAATATTTATCGGCCCAAATATTTTCCTGAGTTTTTTTCAAAATTATTTAGGGCTACCTCTGATCTTTTAGTGAGACTCCATGTCTCACTACCACAAGCAAAAACTGTTCTTATTAAAACTGTATATAGCCTTATTTTAGTTGCTCAGTGTATATTATTACTATTCATTATTTTATGAAGTGAGTAATAAGCTTAGCTGCCCAGTTTCAGTCTTCTTTGTACTTCAATGTGTTGGTCGTTATTATCTGCAATACATGAGCCAAAATAGTTTTTTTCACAATGTTAAAACCTAAATATCTTATGTTATTAGATTTTTGTTCTGTCATTGTTAGTACCTCATAGGAATTGAAAAAAATGAACCGAATAAACTTCTTAGGAGGCTTTTGGGGTAGTGCGATATTAAGACTACCACCTTGCAGACATCAGAACGAGGTATCAGCTGAGTTGTCACCCTTGTGTGATTGCCGACTTCACCCCCGATATGCAGAAAACAGACACACCAACAATTACACACAAGTACACATACACATAAATATATACACACATAAATTATTACATATACACACAACTAACTATCTCAGTGACTCTATCGAACCCATAGGTTCATAGTCACGCGGATATAAGCTCTCCATACATCCCTATGCTGAGCCAATGTTTAACAGTCAACCCATGTGTAATCTAATTCGCTCAAATCATGGTTAATGTTAATCTCCCACCTCATTCTTGGTCTACCAACACGGCGTTTTCCTTCTGGTTTTCTTACAATAAGCTTCCATGCACCTCTTTCATTCCCCAATCGTGCTACATATCCTGTCCATCCCAGTCCACGAGACTTAACTGTTCTTATTATATCTGGCTTCCTATAAAGACCATGTAGCCCGCGATTATGTAGTCTTCTCCATTCACCTGACTGTTCATCTCTCTTTGGTCCAAAACTCTTCTTAAGAACCTTATTCTCAAATACTAGCCCTTCCTTAAAGTAACAGTCCATGTTTCGCATCCATATGGTATAACTGGGAGAATAACGTTTTTATATTATTTTCAGTTAAACTTTTTTAAGAAATTCGTACTATAAGAGTCCCTGTAATGCATAATAACAACTACAATGCACATACACACACATAAATACAGTACATATATACACACACATGCTTATAGAAACGCATAATTCTTCAAATTTCAATTTGTGAAATAGCTACATTCTGCTTTTCTCACATTCTTAAACAAATAGAAAAATGTTTTATTAATAAATATGGATTTTCATCAAGTAAACACCAACTCAATTGATTATTGAAAAATGTTTTGACTGTTGCAAATTGAAAGCTAATTCTAAATTTTATTTCACTTTATTTCAGTTTCTGCAACAACAAAACAAAAAATCATCCTGTTATTATTGCCACATGCTCTATTGCATAAACTACATTATAAAAAGGATTAATTTTAATTTTGTTCTATGGTTCTGTTTTCTTCACAACCGTCATCAAAGTTTGATCGTTTCCGCCCTTAGTTTTTATATTTCCATCTGAGAAGCTTACTAATATTTTGTTTTATTTCTACACATTTAATGTTCTAAAGACTTTTAAATTGTCCAGGAAGATTTTTCTTAATATTCTATATAACTATATATATATATATATATATATATATATATATGTATGTATATTCTTCTTCTTATTCTTTCTCGACGCATGAAACCTGGCAGTTTGTTGCGTGTTCATTCACTTCAGGTCCGGATTATGGTGACATCCTTCCAATGTAGTTGTGGTCTTGTTGTGGTCTTTTCTCCTGAGGTGTCCAATCACATACTTTCTTCATTAATCTACTGTTCTCCATTTTATCTATGTGATCGTTTCAATTTAATCTTCAATCACTTATCCAGAGGTTTATAGGTTCAATTTTACATTCTTCTCTAATAACAGAGCTGCGAATTTTCTCTTTCAGCGATTTTTCCTTTTATATATATATATATATATATATATATATATATATATATATATATATATATACACACACATATATACGTTATATTGCAGATTTTCGCGGATATAAGTATGAATAAGAAAGTTTTCTTGGGTTTCCCGCGTCTTGGATTCAAGTTCGGCCTCTGGCCACTGATTCCGACGTTTCGGCATGATCCCACATGCCATTATCAAGGAATTATCATTCCTCGATAATGGCCGAACTTGAATCCAAGACGCGGAAAACCCAAAAAAAAAAAAAAAAAGCTATCTTCATACATATATACATATATATGTAATGTGATATATATATATACTATCTTTCTCCCAACTAGAACTCCCAATCACAGAAAGTTAGATACTGAGCGATATTAGAATCGTACAAATAAATCTACATTTTTATCAACATTTTATTTAATCCAACAACTACATATAATAATAGATAAATACGGTAGAAAATAGTGAAGTCCTGAGAAAATAAAGTGTAATAAAATTCTAATGATAGCTCATGTATATGTCTGTACTAACTTGTATTAGAAACTTTCATAACTAGAACAGTCTATTCATGGATTAGTCGATTGCACCATAAATGTTACGTAGAATATAGTACATTTTCAATTTTAATTGGCCCGCTGGCTAGAAATTGAGTACCCAGAACTACTGCCTGTCAGGTAGCAAAGGAATGTGCCAAGGAGTGGTCCAAGATACTAGCAACCAACACAGCTTCTTCCTCCCTCAGTTGTCGTAAGTTGATATCGCCATCATCTCGTCATCTCGAAATTGAGAAGAAAAACCAACCTACGGTGTTTTTTAATACGAAATATGTCTTATATAAGCCAAAAAAAAACTTAATTGTAGGTGAAAAAATACGCGAAATAGTATAGAGTATCTTGCTTAATGCCGAGCGGTTTGTCATCATGCCATAGTGCAGAACTACGGATGCACTGGTTCATGTCTCCATAGGGGAAAACATTTTCTCATGGAGCTACATTCTCTTTATGGGAAACCAGATAAAATAAGAAGAGTTAAATCTCAGAGAGTAGGATGAGCAAGACGTGGCACGAATGAAGAATTAAAGAGGGGCATAGAAATTTCTTGTAGGAAAACCAGTAATTCGTCCTGTAGATAGGCCAAGAATGAGGTGGGAGAATAACATTAACCATTATTTGAGGGAGGTGAATTATACAGGGTGTGTTCGGAAAATATTAGCTCGGGATAGGATTATCAGGAAAGCTTATATCCTCGTGGCCCTTAACCTCCGGGGTTAATAGTGCCAGTGAATTAGATTAAAATATATTGTACAAGTATATAAATAAGTAAGAGTTTAATTCTATTTTTTTATTAACAAAACTATTTATATTTTTATTCATTTATGGTTATCTATTGGCTAGTACGTATCGATTTGTTAATTATGATATAGTACAAGTACTTAGTTCTGTATCTTTATTTACACTATAATATGAAATGGATATGCTTTTATGCCACCCACATCATTCTTTTTTTTTTATTAAGCAAAATGTGTCTTAAATAGCAATTGAATATCATTCACAGTTTTGTTCTCTGAATTTAAGGCGTTCAATTCTAGTTATATTTCACACATAAAAGCGTCCTAATAAAATATTATGGAGCATACTCCATAAATGTAGAAGCAAAAGATCTGAAATTATTTGTTTCGCAGAACTTGAATGTAACAACAATACGTTTTAATGCAAGTAGAACAATATTATTAATTAAATAAAATAAAACTTAGTTTTGATTTTCATATTTATTAAGATATAATTCAGTGACAGCTGTGTCGGTACAATATTAATCTAATGCTTTACAATTAAATTAATAATTAAATTCGTAGGCTGCAATTATCCTTATTATGTTCTTAAAAATCATGACAGCTCATATTCGAATTCAAATTTTACCCCTTTAACAAACTTTATGAATCATTAATAAAACATACAGGCCAATAATCAAATGAGAACTGTATGTTCATTTTTTCACGACATAATTTGCACATTTAATTGTGATACTTAAAAAATAAAGCCAGGTATAATGATAATGAGTAGCTAACTTTATGTGTAATCTATCAGAAATGACTATGAAATAAATATTATATAACTTTGTCACAAGATACCGCATCCATGAGATTTTTTTTCAAAACACAAAACAAAAATTCTTTTAAAAAATTAATATTAATTGGTGTAGCTTATTTTCACCATATTTTATTTTTAAATTAATTATTGAATATTATGTCGTTCACTAAGATACAACAAAAGTACACCCAGCATTGTAATCCAACTTTGCACTGTTAAGTTCAACCAAATGTAAGCCTCGTCTACAACAACATGAAGTATTAAATAAAGAATACTTAGGACAAGAAAACATAGTTCACAGGGGTCACACCCTGTGAGATAAATCATGAGTTACCCCTACTTCATATGCCCTTATGAGAAGTTATGGACTTAATTATTGCAACCTAATTTATGTAATGTTTGTGAACGAACTCGTGGAATATGTTCTAACTTCATTAGACATTTATAATTAACCTTGAATTGGTCCTGGATCTGATAAAGAAATACAATATATAATATTATATATATATATATATATATATAAAGTTAGGTAAAGTGATCCCAATACAGGCCTTAGAAGGCCCTTGGGATAGTAAGACGTTAAAGTTTCCACCTTTCTAGACAATAGGCACCAGATTGCCAGCCCTGCGTGACGGATGCCTTTCCTTTCCTTTACTACAGAGCATATGTCTGATACTCATATTTTTATAAACTGAGTCGAACTAGGCCATGGTGCCGCCAGAAGGTTTAAGAATGTTTGAAAATACGAACTCTATCGGGATTCGAACCATCGATTTTCCGGCTTGAAGCGTATTACCATAACCAACTACACCACGACATGTCCCCTGTGCGTATATGTATAATTAGTTTATATATATTATAATTATAATACGTATAAATTAATTATTTGAATGCTAATTACGGAAAGGAGGCAAAAATAATATTAAGCATCAGTGTTTTCATGCGATCCGATACTTTTATACAAACTGGTTGACCTATTTGAAATAGTGTTCCGAAAATTTAAGGGTCCATTGAAAATGTGAATATATGGTGTGTGTGTGTGTGTGTGTGTGTATGTTTATGTATATATACACGTGTGTGTGTATTACAAACAGAAACAGTCATGGAATATGTACAAAAATACAGAAACAGTCATGGAATATGTACAAAAATACAGAAACAACTGGAAATCTCACGTAAGAAGAGTGAGCAGAACAAGAATACCACGTCAAATCTTAAATTACCAGCCACCAGGCAAGAGATCTTTGGGCAGACCCTTCAAACGTTGGATTGAGACCGTAACAGATCACTAGGTCTATCACATGAAAGGAAGAAGAAGAAGAAGAAGAAGAAGAAGAAGTATATATATATATATATATATATATACACGGATTTAAACTAACTTTTCCAAGAACTGGATAGGAGTGACTTCAAAATCCCAAAATTACGAATATAAAAATATTTATACATTATAATGACTTCCTATAACTGTTAAGTTTGGGAAAATTTTATAGGAAAAAAAGCATCTCCTGAAATCACAACTTCCCAAGTCACACGAACATGCATTAGAGTAATTTGAAACCGACAACTATCCCATTGTGTTAGCTACAATCTCCCACAACTAGACTTGGACTTATCGGCCGGGTTTAATTTCCCCACCTACTATCAGCTAGGACTTCCGCTAGTACGGACCATTACCTGTTCACCTGTATCCTATACAGCCGGCACTGCCACTTCCTCTCTTCTTCCGTCACCGTGATGAATGGCGCCATTAATTTACATTCGACCTTCTCTTCTAGTTCTATTTAGTACCTTATTTTTAGCCCACCCTCTCTCCTTTCTTTTGTATCATCAGGTGATATATGGATGATGACACCTATTTAGCAACGTAGCTCCAGGTTGTCCCTCCTTTCCGAAATTAACGTCAATTTTTTTTTTGTATGCTGGTATGATTTATATGATGGTATGCTTGACTTCTCACCCTACCCTTGTACTGTTTTAAGGGAATTTAGCGTCTTTAGACGCTATTCATTGAATTTCATAGGATTCTGATTACCAAATGCAATAAAAGTAAATTAAATTTAATTTGTATAGATTCGCTCTAAATGCACTATTTGATAAACACAACACAGCTCGAAAGCGAGTACCATTACATCCGTAAGAGATGAGTTTTCATGAGTGGACATATATATATATATATATATATATATGTTTTAATGCACCAAAATTGTGAGCTAATATAAATTTTTATTAGCTGAAAACTAAATCAAATTATCCAATACAATATTAAAACTGCATCATTCGCGAATGACGTGAAAGTGAACTGTAAATTTCGTATTTCCAATTTTATCTCTAATTACCTCAAGAATAAAGAAAATATAGTTAGTTTCATCAAATCCAAAAGATTGCAATGGTTTGGACATACACTAAGAATGCCAAGGAGAAGATTGCCGAATGATATTTTGAATTGGAAGCCACAGGGAACAAGACCAAGAGGGAGACCCAAAGATCGATGGGAGGATGGCGTAATTGAGGATTTAAGAGAGATGGGGATTTTTGATTTGAAATCTACTGCACGAGATAGGAAGAAATGGCGTAAACTAGTTGAGAATGCCAAGACATTCCACTGGAAGTCGTAGAGCCTGACGAAGAAGAAGAAGAATTTTTAATCTCTAAAGTTAATTTCTACGCTTTAAGTGATAATGGCATTTGATGCTAGCATATGTATATGGTATTCACATTTGTAAACAATAAAGTATTTGAAATTATTAAAGACAGATAGTCCCATCCTTTCCGAAATGAACTAACTCACTGACACTAACGAATACGTAAGTTCACGGCCTCGTGGACATAATCTATCCATACAATCCTATCCTGAGCTCTTTTCCAATCATCCCCTGTAAAATCTACTTCTCTCAAATCATGGTTAATGTTCCTTTAAAGCGATTATATCCAAAGCTGATTTATCTAATTCCTGCGATAATACCTCTAGCGCCCCGCTATTGTATCAAGTCCTAATATGCCATGTTCCTAGGAACATGTCCGTGTATTTGAACCTTTGGCATGAATTTACCGAAGAAGTCCCCACCCGGAGAACCAAATGGGGGACTATTTTACGTCCTGAAAATTTTACCCCAGTGGAAACCATGTCCGCGTTTTTTGACGGTTATATTTTTACGGTGAAAGATAATCACTTTTTTGACCAAGGTAATTTTTTCACCTGGCTTATCGCTTCGACCAGTCCGGCATGGGTAACCCTTTTGGCAGCAATGCTATCCCCGGCATAGCTCTCGGGGTCATTTAAGCATGCAAACCACTCCACCATTTTTTTTTTGTATGCTAGAAAGATACATATGAAAGTATGTTTGACTTTTCACTCCATAATTGTATTATTTTAAGAGAATTTATCGTCTTTAAAACCTTTAAAACAATACTAATTGAATTTGAAATTTAGATAATCAGATGCTACATAAATGAACAATAATCACAAATAGGAATGAGATGCACAAAGAAATGAAACACAGGCTCAATTCTGGAAATGCATGCTATTATGCATTGCAGAGACTTTTGGTGTCCCAACTCCTTTCAAAAAACGTTAAGCTGAAGATATATAAAACTATTATTCTACCAGTTATATTATATGCGTGCGAAACATGGACTCTTGCTTTAAGGGAGGAAGGGAGATTACGAGTATTTGAGAATAAAGTTCTCAGGAAAATTTTTGGACCAAAGAGAGATGAACAGACAGGTGAATGGAGAAGACTACATAACAATGAACTACATGGTCTTTATAGGAAGCCAGATATAATAAGAACAGTTAAGTCTCGTAGACTGCGATGGGCAGGACATGTTGCGCGTATGGGGAATGAAAGACGTGCATGGAAGCTTCTTGTAGGAAAGCCAGAGGGAAAACGCCCAGTTGGTAGACCAAGAATGAGGTGGGAGAACAACATTAACTATGATTTAAGGGAAGTAGATTATACAGGGAATGATTGGAAAGCATTAGCTCAGGATAGGGATGTATGGAGAGCTTATTTCCGCGCGGCCATGAACCTACGGGTTCGATAGTGCCAGTGAGTAAGTAAGTAAGTAGATGCTACATAAATAGGTAAAACTTAACATAATGTTCCGTTGTTTCAAGTTCGCGAAAAAAAAAATGTCATGAACATATTGACCACAATACAATATTTACATTTGTTACTAAAAGTTATTGACCGCATGAATGTATTATAAGAAATGTTTCTTTCCCTATAAGGTCTGGAAATGTTTCAAGCTCATAAAGACAAATGAATACCTTGTTGATATGAGAAGTATCAAAATACAGTTAATAAAATAAAATTTAGATTACGGAATTGCGTGTCGCTAAGTAAATGACTCCCTTTATTGTTGTATTCCTATTGCTAATGATAGCAACCATTTCAACCGTCCTTCCTCTTCATAGCAGTCACTATAAATACTTATATATTTACTTATTAATATTTATTTATTATATCATATTAGAGTAGCCTATATACAATTTTTAAACAAACCTAGGGTCACTAGCTAGGAAGCAGGCATGCTACCATCTGAGCTGTAGCGGCGTAATAATAATAATCATCATCATCATCATGAACAAATTCGTTTTAGGCCATGTGGCCTGTACGGTAAACCTAGCGAAGATGGTCTTGATCTTTCCACCGATGTTTTGGTCTTCCTTGGTCCCTATGTCCAGTTGGGGTATATTGGAATGCCAATTTTGGAAGTCTATTTCTTGCCATTCTCCTCAGATGATTTTTCCATTCTTGTTGGTATCTTTGTATATCTTTAATAATAATAATAATAATAATAATATTAATAATAATAATAATAATAATAATAATAATAACAGGGCCTTCTAGGCCTGTCGCGCCATGGAATTTGTGTGTGTTTTTTTTTTTCCATCTCCTATCCTCCACTCACAATCGCACCAATCATATTATTCTAATTCCTATACTGTATCTACTGCTAGACTCTGGAACACCTTACCAGAAGAAATCAGGGACTACGGGTCATTAGCTTCCTTTAATAGTCATGTACGCAACAAGGGAAGTAAGTAATATTGTTGTTATTATTATTATTATTATTATTATTATTACATGTATTTTTATTCACTTATTTATTCATTCCTTCGTTAGTCATATGACCTTCCCGTTTATGAGATTTATAACACAATTAATTTTTAAAAAATGTCAATTTTAATTTGAAGAATTTTCGCGTCTGCAATCAAATCTACAGTGAAGCACGTATAAAATTAGTATTATTACTACAATGATCACATTTTACGTTGCACAAGACATTTTGTAAGATAATGACAAGAGTGAACAACGCGAATGTAGCAGAAAATGATAAATACCTAAACATCTGCAATTTTTGTGACAATGCTATGAAATATCTTAGGAAATATTTTAAATTTATACCGTAATCAAGATGACAGATATCTAACTGCACGGCTAATGTAGCAAAGGTGTGATGAAGGCAGATAACACGACTAAGGAAAGAACAATTTTCTACTTGCAACATATTTTGTTGGTCATGCAAGTTACCAACACAAAAAGAAAACAGTGTTAGAGAAATAACGATGGGATACGTGACTCAATCAAGTTTCGCACAATAATAAGAAGCCGAGAAATTGACAATACGGATTTAGAATAGATCGATCAACGACAGGTGCCTAAGGTATAAACTCATTTTTTATTGATATGAATAACACATCGATTCTGTAATATTTAAATGCACTTTAAATACATAACTTTATAACGAAATCGTCTCCCCTCCAACGATGATATCCAGAATTCATAAAAAAAAGCAAATGTACAACGATTTTAAAATAACATTTATGAAACAATAGACAAAATATGAATAGTGATATGCTTGACGAAATGTAGGCTATTTTACATCGTTTACTATTATTAGCGCCTCTCACCGCTGGGGTCCCGAGAACGAGTCTCGGTGGGTTTCGTGGTGGACGAAACGGAGCTTGGGAAGGTATTTCTCGGGGTTTCTCCCGTTTTCCCCTGCCACAATATCATTCCATCATTTCTCCATACTCATCACATCCATTTCGTTTCATTTCGTTCATCTGTCCCTGTGATAGTGCGTCAGGCTTGTTCGGCCGGCATCCTTGTCATTCACAGACCTCTACATGAGAATTCATCTCATCTGATACCTCGACCCGACCCTGAGTTGAACACGAGTTGAGGATATTTCATCATCATCATCATCATAGTACATTCACGAATTTAGGCCATTTGTTGACCTGTTTCGGCCTCAAGAGAAACACCATCCAGAAGTCTTTTGAGTGGACGTCCTGGTCTTCTTCTTCCTGCAGGTTGATATCTTAACATTTGTTTGGGTAGATATTTATTTAGGATATTTACTATTATTAGCATTAGCCTACTATTATTATTACTATTACCATAATAATAATAATAATAATGTCCGTCTTTCATCCGAGGCTTGATCCTTGGGACTGCGAGAAATGTATAAGATACACCTTGAAGTGGGTTGCTAGCCCGTTTTCATGGCGGGTTTATTATTCGGGGTTTCTTCCCTAGGCTGATCTGATCGCCTTCACCCAGCTCCAGAGCTCAGCCTGCCCCGTTTTATTTCGGAGTTGTCTCTCCTAGATGGGTTGTCTTGCAGGACTAACGAACCCCATCTGTCCGTTTGTCAATCTACAAGGCAGTAGATAGAGTTGCCTCTTTTGTCAGGTACACCATACCGAAGGACTCCTTCTCCGCTGTATCTGCCGTTGAGGTCTTCAACGTAACCCTGGCAAGGGGCCCTCACAAGGTACTATCAGCAGGGCAAGCTGAACCAAGGTTTTATTTACGAGGTGTTACTCCTCCCCCTCACCCTTTTTCAACCTGGCTTGGGACAGGCTATGGCGGATTTTGGAAATACACAGGATGAAAATCCTACAAATTAAGTTTAAGAATAATAATTATTATTATTACTATTATTATTATTATTATTATTATTATTATTATTATTATTATTATCATTATTGATTGATTTGATGTTTACTTGATGAAAATCCATTATGTATTTTTAACTAAATAAAATATAAAAGTTTTATATGATTTTCATACGTAAATATTTATTTTATTCAACATTCTTAATAGCTGTTTCAGTAAACTGTATCTTCTTCAGACAAAGATAGTGTATTGAAACAGCTGTTACGAATGTTGAATAAAATAAATATTTATGAAAATCGTATAAAACTTTAAAAGTTTTATTTTGTAAATTATTATTTTTTTATTGCGAATGAGCCCTTATAGCCTAGAGTACTTAGAGGCGTTTCTTTTGACTCCATATTTCCCTCATTTTTTGGCTATGGGCTTTTATTATATTATTATTATTATTATTATTATTATTATTATTATTATTATTATTATTGTTATTATATTATTATTATTTTCAACATGGCATGACGCATCGGACTGCGTACCGAATATAAGTTTCCATATATGGATAATAGCTGCGGTGCTGCGAATATTCGTAGTTTATTCAATAAGTAGTCGTGGACAGCCGACAAGGAATGGCCTTCCAGCTTCAAGGTTTGGCAAGAGGCTAACCCTCACTCAATAAAAATAAGCTTGTTCGGATATATTCCTCAAGGGCTCGTTTTATGGCGCACTGGAGGGCCGAGTTGATTCCACTTTGTACCTGCGAATTCCATAAGCAGTAGAGTTTATTATAATTATTATGATTATGATGATTATGATTATTATTGTTATTATTATTATTATTATTATTATTATTATTATTATTATTATTATTATTATTATTATTATTATTATTATTATTATTATTATTATTATTATAGTTAACGCAGAATGCTACAAACCAATAGGATATGTCGAATCGCAATGGGGCCATGATTATTAAACTGGCCTAAACTCTCTTAGCATATAGTGACTCTGGGATCTATTCAGCCTCTAAATGAAAGGAATAACAGATGCTTATTCTTGGGGTAAAGATGGCCGTAACGCAGGAGCGACAGCCCGGCTGACATCTATATGACATGTATAGTGCCGATTGTGTACTAAGGTGGGAGTCTTGACCTATTAATACCACAATGGCCTTTATCCGAGAGAACACATGAGAGCATATAACAGAAATTTAGAATATTCAAAATATGCTAACCACCTATTCCAATTTAATCATTGTTTCGATCCAAATTTTGAAATTTTACATGTTTGTGATAAGGGTAAGAAGTTAGATCTTTTGGAGGCTGTAGAAATTAATAAATTGAAAAATAGTAACAAACTGTTAAATTATCAACTTGATTTGAATGAATCCCCTTTGTTAAATTTAAATAAATATTGTTGTATTGTTGCTTAGATCAGTTGGAACACAATTCATAATTTGTTAACATGTTTGAAGAAGGTACAGTGTACCGAAACAGCTGTCACTGAATTATATAATAAATATGAAAATCAAATAAAACTATGTTTTATTTTTTTATTTAATTAATGAATATGGATTTTCATCAAGTAAACACCAACTCAATTGATTAGTTAATCCTTTGTTTAATTCGTGTGCAAGTCTGTCAGATCGCCGCGCCGCTCCGCGCCGTGCCTAAGTGTCTTGACCAGTACACTGAACCATCTAATGGAAAGTATTAACATCATAGCATAAATTAATTGAACTAAAGAAATTTGTTAACTCCTATCCAACTATGATAGCCTAATTATCATTGGTTTTAGGGAAGTAAGTTGAATTTACCAGAGAGGTCTTGGCATCCATTGACAACGGCATGTAATTGCTCAACTTACTTCCCTAGGATAGAAAAGCAATTGAGTTAATTAATAAAGTTTTTTTTTTAATCTACACCGGTCCTGAAATATGCTGTATACTTTTTCACATCTATTTTTCGACTTTGCTGGTAATAGAAAATGAAGCGCAGCATTCGCCGCTTTCTCTACATCACAATTAATCATATCTGTAATATTAATATGCAGTCTGATTTTTTATTTAAAATGTCTGCCATTAATTCAATCAACAGTAAACAATTGCAGTTGTTTTATCAGCATTCCCTTGTTATCAAACAACTGAACTCCTCAAACCAAGATATAAATTCACACGAAATATAAAAATTAAACGTCCTCGACTAGTAATGTACTACTTACTTCCCTGTAACTGTTACCTGATTACAGAGGACTTTTTAATAAGTTTATACAGGAAATCCCGGTTCTCAAAAAAACCTATCAGTTGTTAAGTTGATTAAATTGGCATATTCATGTAAGCAAATTTTTTTTTTGGATGAGACCTTAATTCTTTTTCTGCAAATATTTTATAACCATGTCAGTTTCTTTTGTTAAATTTTATCACAATCTATACACTATGTACTCTTATGCAATGGTAAAAAAAAGAAGATAATTCTGTAGTTTTCAGATGTCACAAAAAGTTACAAGTCGAGGGTTTGGGTGCAGGTGAGTCAGGATTTTTAAACTTGTCCAAACCTTCTGGCGGCACCATCGCCCTGGGATCGTCTCAGCCTCTAACTGAAACGGGAACCAGAAGTATGTTCTGCAGATAAAGGGGACCGTCATGGCAGAGCTGACAATCCGGCTGATATCTGGTGTCATTTGTCTACAAAAGGTGAGAGTCTTAACCTTCCACTACCTCATGAACTCCCAAGGCCTGTAAAGTATTACTTTACCTTTCCAGATACCGACTTTAAATTGTATCTGGTACATTTAACTAACTATATTCACACTACCGATACATTTCAATTTGTGCTAATAAATAAACCAAACAAATCATGTTTTAATCACTTATAATTTTCTCTCTTAGTAGAAACATAACTAACCTAGTGGCACTATCGAATCCATAGGTTCATGACCACGCGGACATAAGCTCTCCACACATCCCTATCCTGAGATAATGTTTTCCAATCACTCCCTGTATTGGCATGGATTCCCTGAAGTAATCCCCGCCCGGAAAACCAAATGGGGACTATTTTACCTCCAGAAAATTTTACCTCCAGAAAATTTTACCCCAGTGGAAACCATGTCCACGTTTCTTGACGGTTTACTTTTAAGGTGAAAGAACATTACTCCTTCGACCAAGGTACTTCTTTCTTCTGGCTTATCGTCGGCATGGGTAACCCTTTCGGCAGCAATGCTACCGCCTACGGGGTCATTTAATCACGCAAGCCACTCCTCGCAAGACACAATGGAGGGCATATTAGGAACACAGGCTAAAGAAACTTGAATAATAAGGGAAATGATTTCCTGTTTTAGCTAAAACAGCTTCACATCTTCGTAACATTGTCAGTGTGAGATTTATTTTTTTATTAATAACTGTTTATTTCCATTAACACTTTGAGCTCAACTATTATTGCTTATTTCAATTAAATTCTATATAACATTATTGAAACAAACTAAATGTTAACTTTCCTATAATTATACTTTTGATCGTGAAAAATGTTAATGAAAGCAGTTTTTGATAATTTGGAATCATGAATTCATAAAAATGTTAAATATTATGGTTTAATTATTTTTTTTAATTTACATTTATATTTATAGAATGGACTAGAAAATGTAGAGTTGTATTACTTTCGTATTATTGCATCGTATTTGATTTTCTAAGTGTTAGTTTTTTTCTGTCAGTGTAAGTAATCTCAAATAAGTTACAATTATGTGGAGAGTTAAGAATGCCACTTAGTATAAACAATAGATAAGTAATATTTTTTCCTTTGGTCCATTGAATATAATCTGTCTCTAGTTTTATAAATATAACTTATAAAAAGTTCCTCTGTGTTTTAATGAGATCTAGCAATACTGATCCTGATATTAAACGTGTTAATTTTGTATTTGAATTTAAATAAGGTCCTATTTATATGAACATTATATCGATCTCTGTAGTAAACTTTTAGTACTGTATAAAATCATTTCCTTACAATGATTTGCGGAGGTCTTCCATATCCTTGCGTGATTAAAAGACTATATGTGATCCAAAGTTAAAATTCCTCTCCTGGCAGGTCGTGTCACTCGAAGGTCCGGGTGGCATATGACACTTAAAATTTACCTTAAAGGCGAGAGGTAAACTGCGTTAATGGAAAGGAATACCCTTTAATACTTCTTCTACTTACCCACCTAGTTCGATCTCCCTCTTACATGCTCCACGCCCACCCATCCAAGTCTTACAGTGGCACGGCAGTCAGGAGAAGAACTTTAAATTTTGGATCTCACACACATAATTATCTTGATAAAATAATCTAACTAAACAATTAATCTGGAATAAAAAGATATACCCACCAAGAGTAAAATGGCAGTGTATAAAAATTATTTCAAACCAGGTCTAACATATAGAGTTGAGACTTGGATATACAAAGGATTTGAGCAGAATCCAAGCTACAGAAATGAAATTCTTACGTGGAATGGTATACAAAACTAGGAGAGATAGAATAAGAAATGACAAAATTAGGGAGACATAGTGTAAAAAAAAGTTAACAACGGGCAAAGAAAAAAGTAGACTAAAATGGTTTGGACATTTAAAAAGAATGGAAAAGGAAAGACTACCACAAAGAGTGTTAAATCTCAATATACAAGGAAAACGACCACGAGAAAGATAGTTAACAAAGTGAAGAAAAGTCTACAAGAGAGAGGATACGACTGGGAAGAACTAAAATAAATAATAGTTTTAAAAAACTAAAACAGCACGCTTTATTAGAAAACCGAACTCAAAAATGAAAAATAATTTTGATTTCCAACACGCTTGGGATAAATTTGAAGTGGTCAACAAAAAAATCATCTCCAACACATATAGAATAAAACTAGAATTATCAACAAAAAGAAAATTATTTTACCATCAAAAGCGTGGGGTGCTCTATATCAATTAATATATTTGATAATAAACAGATATTGGTAAAAGTAAAGTCTAAGAAGAACATGTAAAAATCATAAAAAGCACCCCACGCTTTTGATGTTAAAATTATTTTCTTTTTGTTGATAATTCTAGTTTTATTCTATATGTGTTGGAGATGATTTTTCTGTTGACCACTTTAAATTTATCTCAAGCGTGTTGGAAATTAAAATTATTTTTCATTTTTGAGTTCGGTTTTCTAATAAAGCGTGTTGTTTTAGTTTCTTAAAACTATTATTTATTTTTTTATTTTTTACTTTTAATGTTTTACAGAATAAGATAAGAATGTAAATATCTTTAAATTCCATACAAATGTAGTATGAGCTGAAAGTATTACTCTTCTAAAAAAAATCCTCCCCAGCCGGATTCGAACCAGCGGCCTATGGATTATTGAAATTATATATCACTAGTCCACCGCTCTACCAACTGAGCTCTTACAACGATTGACTAAAAAGTCGAAGAGGTCGCTACCTATTATACCAGTTAATTTTTTTTTTTTATTTTCTGATGATTCTGGCCAGGAATTTAGAATTAAAATATGAAATTATTGTAGTCTCACGGGTCCTTTACAAGTATACAAAGTTTCAAGTCGATCCAATGTCTCTAAGTGGGTGAAAATCGTGTTCAAAGATTCCGTTACACGAATACAAAAACACTTTTTTTTTATTTTCTGATGATTCTGGCCGGGATTTTAGAAAATAAATATGAAATTATTGTATTGTCACGGGTTCTTTACAAGTATACAAAGTTTCAAGTCGATCCAATGTCTCTAAATGGGTGAAAATCTTGATCAAAGATTCCGTTACATAAATACGAAGACTTTTTTTGATTTTCTGATGATTCTGGCCAGGATTTTAGAAAATGAATATGAAATTATTGTATTGTCACGGGTCCTTAACAAGTATACAAAGTTTCAAGTCAATCCTGTGTTTTTAAGTGGGTGAAAATCGAGTTCAAAGATTCCGTTATATAAATACAAAGACACTTTTTTGATTTTCTGATGATTGTGGCCTGGATTTTAGAAAATAAATCTGAGATTATTGCATTCTGACGGGTCCTTTACAAGTATACAAAATTTCAAGTCGATCCAATTATTTTAAGTGGGTGAAAAACGCGTTGAAAGATTCCGTTACATAGATAGATAGATAGATAGATAGATAGATAGATAGATAGATAGATAGATAGATAGATAGATAGATAGATAGATAGATAGATAGATAGATAGATAGATAGATAGATAGATAGATAGATAGATAGATAGATAGATACAGGTCAAGCTAATATAAAGCGTGTAAAAAAGCAAAGCATGGGAAGATAGAGATGGTTGGAGACATATCTGGAATCGACCTTCCGAAAGGAGGACACGATGAGAGGATGATGATGAACACTGTAGGACTTCCCTGAAAGAATGATCAGTTGAATCCAGGGCCTCCTCCGAGACAGCATAACATTAAGACAAACACACCATTCACTCACATATTAAACAAGACGAATATGATAAACCTTGATATGATTGTCAGATAACTTTGGGCTATAACGTTTCCTGACATTTGTCTTACAGGGGATAAAAAATACCAAAAAATTCATCACCCAGGAAAATTGTCCCCACCGGAGATCGAATTAGGGACCGCTATGTACGAGGCAGCGAAGCTACCCCTAGACCACAGCAGCATGCCCTAATGCTAAACAATTAATAATTGAAATGCCCTTGTTTAAGCCTATATATAATAAGAGCAGTTAAGATATTAAATATAAAATTGGTACTTAGTAAGTCAGTCGTCCTCAACTAAATTAACAACTTCATCAAGTAATTCCAATATGGAGATCTTTCAAAAACAATGTTTCATCTTCTGCATTTTAACTGGTAGGCCTACTGACTTGACTTACCAGGTACCCATTTTATTATTAACATCATTATTTACAGTGACCTCAACGGTGGCGTTTAATATGAATTTTAAACCAGTTTTTGACTAAGAGCAGTTAAGTCTCGTAGACTACGAAGGGCAGAACATGATGCAAGAATGGGATTGAAAGAGGGACATGTAAACTTCATGTAGAAAAACCAGAGGGAAGACCCCCCGTTGTTAGATGAAGAATGAGGTGGGAGAATAACATTAACCATGATTTGAGGGAGTAGATTATACATGGATGATTGGAAAATATAATCTCAGGATAGGGGCGTATGGAGAGCGTATGTCCACGTGGTTATGAACCTACGGGTTCCAATGTGTCCATCACATTATTTATTTAGATAATTTTCTATCCTCAATCGTTATTACGTATATGTCCCAGAGTCCTCCGCTGTGGCCTCGAGGTAGCGTGCTGCCTTGTCACGCAGCGGGCCCGGATTCGATTCTCGGTCGGGACAGGCTCCTGGGTAAGTTTTTTTCGGGGTTTTTCTTCACCTGTAAGACAAACGTCAGGAAGCTTAGGGGCCAACGGTCCCCGAAAATCATCCGGCCATCAATATCAATATCATCATTATCATAAGCATCCTTCACCGGCGTGGAAAGCAATGGAAAGCTACCACACCTATAATTCCCTAGTAAAACTGCAAAGCATAGCATGAAAATGCTACGATTGCAGTGAAGGACCTGCCCTTGGACAGAACTACTATGGATGGATATGTCCTAGATTGTAGTGCTCTTTCGTTTTATAACTAAGTATTACGTCTTTTTCTACAAAATCATTTTATTTATATACAGATTTTTAATGTTTACACATATTTCTGTGCCTAAAGTTTTATTACAATTAATAATAATAATAATAATAATAATAATAATAATAATAATAATAGCAATAATAAAATATACAGTTTATGCAACTCGAAAGTACACAGCCGCATTAAATCGGCCCTCCAGCTATCCCATATAATCATCTCTATAAAGAATTAGTAAAGAATAAATAAAAAATACAAACCCCACAGTGCCAGTGAGTTAGTCAGTTATTGAATAACAGAAATGTTAACTTCGTGTATGATTCTAGATATTTGGATGTTATGTAAATGTTTTAGAAAATTTTGGAAATTACAATATTTAAATATAGGTTAAAGTAAATAAGTAAATATCAAATAGTTTAACTTTGAGTTAAGTGTCCCTGTCTAGAATGCATTTCTTGAACGTTTTAAAATGCCAGTAGCACTTTACAAGATATCCAACTGCATTTAAACTAAAAGCTAAAAGGAGTTGTAAACAAGTTTGGGTAGAGGTTGTACTCATCCACCTACACATGCTGTCCAAGTATTCTGTATGGTTTATGATCTCCCGAAACGTGCGATGAGTCCTGAAAACAGGTCCTGCAACTCCTGAAATGTAAGTCGAGCCGCAACATGCCACGAACCCCAAGTGTGCTCACCTTACAAGAAAAACTTAATTTCATACGTGACGCGTGTCCAGAGAAAAAATGTTAAATTTATATGGCAGCTCCAAGCTTCCATGTGAAATGTGCAGAAGCTTCCATACGGTAGGCAAGTACGTCTTGGAACACGATTTGAGTTAGGTCTGACATTCAACTATCTTATATTCTAAAGTTCTAAACTTTCTAAATTATTCTGTTGTAACACATTCACGACAAAAACTGGAATTTAAAATGATGAATTTATACAGTAGTTTGTAAATACTAAAACCAATCTGCAAAATTTACCTTGAATGAGTTAATAACGTTATATAATAATAATAATAATAATAATAATAATAATAATAATAATAATAATAATAATAATAATACTAATAATAATAATAATAATAATAATAATAATATTTTATTTTTATACAGATTTTCAATGTTTACATATCTTTGTGTGTCAAAACTTTTATTTTCCTTCTTCACTCGCCTCTATCCATCCATTCCATGTCCTCCAGTCATTTTGTTCTCATCCAGTTCTTATTTCTTGCATTCACGAGTTTCGAGGTCTTCCTTTCTTTTCTTCTTCCAGATGGACATTATTCCTGTGTTTTATTGGGAAACCTTTCTTATTTGCATTCATCGTACCAATTTAATTGCTTGTATCTTATATAATCTACTATTTGAATTATAATATACATGTGTATATATATATATATATATATATATATATGAATTATCATCATCATCATCATATTACATTCACGAATTTAGGCCATTTGTTGACCTGTTTCGGCCTCAAGAGAAACACCATCCAGAAGTCTTTTGAGTGGACGTCCTGGTCTTCTTCTTCCTGCAGGTTGATATCTTAACATTAGTTTGGGTATTCTGTGATCTTCCATTCGATGAACATGTTGTATCCATCTTGACTTATAATCAGAAATTTTGTTTTCTAAAGATTCCATGTGTAATTCTTCTAAGATGTCTTCATTTTTTTTGTGATCTAGTAGTGTGTATCCTGCAGTCCTCCGAAGATATCTCATTTCAGCAGATCTAAGTTTGTGTATATCCTTCTGTTTCAACGTCCATACTTCGCTACCATACAAAAGAGTTGGAAGAGCCAGTGTTTTATACACTTTCAGTCTTGAATGCTTTTGGACTAACTGTGGCTTGAAGATAGAATTTATTAACCCTAAAATTCTTAAAAATTTAGATATTTTTGCATTTACATCCTTTTCTTCTTCATATGAGATATTGCATCCTAGATATGTAAAATTATTCACCTGCTCCAAAATTTTATTGTCCAGTACAATTTTACTTCTGACAGGATCTACACCTTGAAATGCCATAATTTTTGTTTTTTCTATATGAATTATAATAGGCCTATACATGTATATGTATATAATCTACTATACTATTTAATAATAAAACATCCATAGTAATTCTGCCCGAAGGCAGGTCCTTCACTGCAATCATAGCATTTTCATGCTATGCTTGCAGCTTTACTAGGGAATTGTGTAAGTGTTGTAGCTTCCCGTTGCTTTCCACACCGGTGAAGGATGATGATGGTGATGATAATGATAAGGATGATCATGATGATAATGGCCATATGATTTCGGGGCCATATGATTTTCCTGACATTTGTCTTACAGGTGAGGAAAAACCCCGATAAAAACCTCACTCAGAAAAACTGCCCCGACCGGGGATCGAACCCGGGCCCGCTGCGTGACAAGGCAGCACGCTACCTCGAGACCACAGCGGTGGACTTAATAATAATAATAAATAATAATATTAATAACACAAATAATAACAATAATAAAATAATATTTTCTTTAACAGTTTATCACTAATTCTATTTCTTCTTTTTTATCAATGACTCTTTTTTGAACTTTCCTAATAAATTTTTGTAATTCGTTTCTTAATGTGTTATTTTATAGTATGTGCTCGTGGTTTTCAAGTATTTCTAAAGTGTTTTTCAAACTTCTTCCGAGATCACAAGTATAATAAATTCATATAGACATCTTATTTAATAAGAGCCCTTTTTTTAATTTTGTTTGTTTGCCTGAGTAAAACAGGTAACAAGATGTTCTCATTATAGCGTAGAGGCCAGAACACGTTCCTGGATGATCAATGAACTGGGACTTTTTTTTATTGTTACTTTGTGTATATACTGCTCATGGACACACTCTCGTCATTTAAGGGGAGCACTTTCCACCTATCCTTGTAATTTTATATTCAAAGTTTTTTAGTACACGTATCTCCAGAACCCTTAACCTAAAACAACAATTTTTGGGAGGATATATATTTTCATCCCTTCTGAAAATGTTAAACTAAAAATTAATCTACCAAACCCACACAATTTTTAGTATATATTGTTTTTAATTGAGTAATTTTTTATACATTTTAAATATCAAATTATGTTTTTACTGGGTCAGGAATGAAAAAAATGCATTAATTTTTAGTTTAGAATTTAGATATATATGATATACATGTGTGGTGTAAATATTATTTCCCTATGTTGTGTGGTTTCTGAGAAATGTGTACTAATATGACAAAAATAAAGCTGAAAAATTAGCATTAAAGTTGACCTTGTCATTAACCATACATGATGCTGATTTAGAACATCCCAGCACCATAATCATGATCATCTCTTCTTCTATGTTCCTTTTAAGGTTTCTCTTCTTTTTTCTGGCCACCTGGGACATTTCCAACAATGCCTAGTCTGCTTTCTTCACCCGTTTCATGTCCATTTGTCGAAGGTTTTTAAGGTGATGTATCCAGGACTTACGTTTAGGTGCTGAAGGACCCTAGCTCGACCAATGTTTCCAACGTTATATGAAAACACTGCATCTAACACCCATTTTCAGAGTTTTGAGACCCACAAATACTGTCTTTGGAATCCTTCGCCATATCATGCTGTTGAAGGACTCGTTCGTATTTTGTGTTCTTCCATGGAGACACTTCAACAGCTCATGATGTGAGAGGTCTTGGTATATGGGCTTGATTAATAACATAAGCTCTTCTGGTAGTCCATGGTGTTTATATTCACCCTTATGTTTCACATATTTACACCAAGTATCAGCAGTTTGGGAACACAAACCATGTTGTGGTCTGTCATCTGTCGACAACTTACGAAAATATGTGGCCCAAACTGCTCTCCTAAAGGTTTGTAGGTCACTTGTATGTGACCTAATGGCATTACCATAATAATTTTGTAACAGATCAATTTCGCCATCTGTTAATCTGTTCCCATCAGACAGCACTTTCTTGCCCATATCCTTTTTTCAATTTTCGCACACGAGTGCCCATTATTTTGTGGACATGGCCGATACACTCTATCTTCTCTATTTTATTGGAATTGCCATATGGTTTACTTGCTATAACTGTATTGTAGCCTTTGCTGTTTTCATCTCCAAGTTATTTGATATATTTTACACCCCTCGAGTCAACTGACCTGTGAAATATACGAACTGCACCTTCAGCTTCCATGCCTCCACTGCTTCTCTCATAATTGGCTGTGCTGTCATGTTGGACATCCTTCTTCTGTGACATTTTACACTGTTGGCAAAATTTATGAAGGCATTCTACATCAATTACCTTGCCTGTATCCACACTAGTGGCTGTAATAACACCATTGAGGGATGTGTGTCCTCGCTTCTGCCAACTTCCATCTATTGCCACTGCAATGTCCACAGAACCCTCATTTTCTGCAATACCCTCTCTTGCAGCTTCCTGCATAGAGTTCTCAGCCACTGTCTCAAGGGCACTTGTAATGATATTATTGAATTTATAAAAATTCACTGGTGGGTTTGGGACATTCAGAATTGAGCACAGAATTTTTCCTGCTTCTAAGCCATCTCTAATACATCTCATGCCATAAACAAACCTCACAATTATTTCATCAATATTATCATTTTGTTTTGAGGTTTTGAAGTCATGTTCTTCTTTGCACTTAGAACATGCTAGAATTAATTTAGATGCTAAACCATTTCTTTTGTTTACATCCTCAAACACCGACACACAATCTTCTCCTTTACAATATTTACACACAACAAAACTTTTCAGTGCTTCTGAAAGTTGTTCCATGTCTACCAAATGAAAACCTGAACTTATTTTATTACTATTTTCACTATTTACACTAAATTCTGTAAAATTATTATTTACAAAATATAACTTCCTTCTAGAAGCACTGGATGGAGTTTCCCTTTTTACATTCACACATCCACTTGTTGAAGGTGTAGACATAACATCATCTTCAACTTCCACTGTGGCACTACCACTACTATTTGCAACACTAGACCTATTTTCATCACTCTGGTTTTTACACTGATTACTATTCTGTGCTTTTTTTATTTTCAGTGAATCTATTTCCATAAAACTTGCGTTTGCCAAACTTTTTATCCCTAGCCATGTTGGATAATATTACTAAACAACCATGTGCTCAGAAAACGTGCGAAAATAAACAAAGGAAGCGGATGTTGCACTTGGCTGTGTTACCAATAGCAAGAGCAGAGTTTTCCCTGTAATTTGAGGGTGCATTCACAAATGTAGCTCTTACAGTCTCTGAAATATGGTTCATAGAAAAATTGTTTTAAAATGTTAAAAATGGGCGTGTCAACAAAAAACAAGAGTTTTTAAATTTTAAAACAAGAGGTCTTAAAAGACATTTGACACTTTTAAATGAACATATCTGTATCCCCAAGAGTTCATAGTACTCAAAAATGTAAAATGTATAATGTAAAAAACAAAAAAAAAGTCCTCCCCTTAAATGAGTAGCAATATTTTGCTTGAATTAAATTAAACCAAGTTTAAGTCTTGCCTCGCTTTGTACATCTCTTCGGGTTCTTGTGTATTATGTTTATGGATCTGGACACATAGGTATTATTTTTATCAATTCCATAAATCATAATTCATTATAATGTATAGGCCTACTTTTTTGTGTTTTGGAATAAAACAAACATTTATTCAGTCTTTTAATTGAGGATGAAATGGAGAGTTAAGCAGAATACACAGTAGGCCTATCGTAATTAAAATTGTTTCAGTTTAATTAATTTATTATTGAGTATATGTTGTAAATTAACTTTTCACAATTCCTCGATTATGTAAAATAAATAACACAAACCACAGCACAACGTAAGGTGAATTTTCATGCGCAGTTCTATAATTTGTATTTGCCAAACTTTGACTCCACATTATTTAGTCTCTCGTTTCCAGAATAAATCCTTCAACCATCAATTAAAAACACAATCACATCATAATCTCTTTCTTAATATACCGCAAAATAAGACATCCCATTACTCCATATCATATCCTATCTCCACTTCTCGCAAATGGAATTTTCTAGACAGGAAATTAGGGGTTACCAAATGTTAGAATCATTTAAAATAAATCAAAATATTTGCTTTGACTTGGGCTTGATATCGACCTTCACGTGTATATTACATATATTAATTAGTGTTTCCCGTTTAATTCACTATATTACTACTGTTGTTATTATTATTATTATTAATGTTTATTGCATTCACGCCCAGTTGGTAGACCAAGAATGAGGTGGGAGAACAACATTAACTATGATTTGAGGGAAGTAGATTATACAGGGAATGATTGGAAAGCTTTAGCTCAGGATAGGGATGTATGGAGAGCTTATGTCCGTGCGGCCATGAACCTACGGGTTCGATAGTGCCAGTGAGTAAGTAAGTAAGTAAGTAATGTTTATTGCATAAAATGTTGTATGTACATGCAATTTTAATGCATTTTTTAATTTATTGTAATTACTACATTGCATGTATAATTTATGTTGTAAATATGTAGTTGTATATTTGTGCTAATTGTGTGTAAGAAAATTCTGCTAGAATAAATTTAATACAACATTATTATTATTATTATTATTATTATTATTATTATTATTATTATTATTATTATTATTAATTTCCACCGCCCCTGAAAATATGTAGCCTACTTTCCTACAGTACTTGAATCAGCAGTGTAGTTAGGTGATCCTAAGTAGGCCTACTAGCAGTAACTTAACTAATGGTATTAGCATTATTCGTTGGGTATTGGTAGTTAGTGATGACCAAGGCGAAAATATAACTATACTCCCCTATTATTAGTAGTTGACATTGCACCACGTTGAGAATCATCTTGAACGCATCTGGACAGATTTTTGTGTGGCAACATGACAAGATTAAGAAATTGCTAAACAGGACAAGAAAGTTGGGACAAATGAGACCTGCAAACTATTGTAGTTCAATTTATTGACTTAGGCTTTCACGGCCGGAGTTATTATGATGATCTTGTAGTTCAAGTTATGAAAATCAACAAATTTGGAATATGAAGATAATTTTTTTCCTGAATTAATTGGGAATTTCATCCAAGTATTCTATGTTGGTCATAACTTTCGTACAATTTAATCAATTCTTCTTTTAATTCTAGGTCACTCATTGAGTAAGGAGAAAGACAGAAGGGCAAACCGACGATAATAGACACTTGGAATTATTGAAACACATGCCCTCTTCTTTTTCTAGTAGGCGACTACAACTTTAGTGAAGTTTTGGCCTTCTCAAATATCTCTCTCCGTTCAGATCTATTCTGGATACAAACTGGCCAATTTTTAATTTTCATTTCCATTATATATTTTATGATGTTATCTTACCATCTGTTTTTTGGACACCCAGCTATTCTGGTGCATATTGGTTTCCATTTCGGCCTATATATTCTTTTTACAAGTTTGTTTTCTTGCATTCTCTTCATGACCAAACAAGCGCAGACTTTGAGCATTAATATGGTTTACTATATTTTTATTTTATACTAAATTATTTAATTGGAAGTTCATTCGTATACGCCATGTGCCGTCCCTTTCTTTAATTGGCCTAAAAATTCTCCGTAAGATTTTCCTTTCAAGGCTCAATAGTTCTTGTTTATCACATTCTTTCAGTACCCATGTTTCACAGCCGTAAGTTACGGTATTGTAGGCCTACAGCTTAATTTAGCTAATCTGGAGACAAGTTTACTCTTAAAGAGCATTCTATTCGCGTAATAGAATTTATTACCCAGGGAAATTCTTTAACTAATTTCTTCCTCTATACTTTTTTTTTCAATTACAGTTTAACCAAGATATTTATTT
The DNA here is from genome assembly GCA_030220185.1 of Diploptera punctata. Lineage (NCBI taxonomy): Eukaryota > Metazoa > Arthropoda > Insecta > Blattodea > Blaberidae > Diploptera > Diploptera punctata. The sequence continues at coordinate 4,751,639 of JASPKZ010003044.1, read as the reverse complement.
ATATGGTTTTACTTCTTCTATTTCTATATCGTTGATGGTCAGAAACAAATATCTTAAAAGGGTGAAAAAATTAATAATTTATAAAGTTGATACGTTGTATTTCTGGAACAGGTGTAGGCTACATGAGTGATTCTGTGTGAAGTACCGTTCCAGCGCTGGAATGTGCATAATCACTGAGGCAGGTAAAGTACAATCTCTAAAATTTATAACGTCAGGACATTGTTTTATTTCATGATTTGCCATTTCTACAACACCTAATGGCTCCAACGCCTAAGGTTAAAAGGTGACAACGAAACATAAATTAGTTAACGAGCGAAAATGATAAAGCATTCTCTTTTCAAACGATTGCGCTGCATACAGTGTCGATGTGAATGCATTCTTCATCATCAAACTGAAGGATGTAATTCAACCACAATAATGCATAATGAATATGGTTCGCGCTTGTCTAATTTCTTGGCACTAACATGTTGTAACTTTTTATATCAACCCAGTAGCAAATTTAAAAATATCCATGCAGGAGTGAGCAATCAATAGTGTAGACTACACAATCATGAAAAATGATCAATTATTGTATATTTATCTTTTCATTTCACACCATGTCTCATTTCAGAACTTTATGATTTTCCAACATGCCGTAAAATGGATCATTACAGTACCATGTACTGTACCATACAGATGCAAATTCAAAATAATATTTGAATAATTGGATAAAATGTAGGCATATTCCTCGAAAATTTGAATTGAATAAAGGTAAAATAAATAAGATTGAAATGGATATTTCAAATGGATTTCGCCAACATATGAATAAACAATAACTCACTCTCACTATCGAACCCTTAGATTCTGGCTGCGTGGACATAAGCTCTCTACACATCCCTATCCTGAGCTTATGTTTTCTAATCATCCTCTGTATATTATACTTCCCTGAAATCATTATGAATAAGACATGGCAAACATAACTAATAATTTACAAGAAACAAACAAATTAAGTCAAGAGAAATTAGGCCTATCTGGACTTAATCCATATTCATTAATTATTCCATTATAAGGCTAAAAAATAAATTATTTCACTTTTCAAAAATGTATTTTCAATAGTTACGATAAAATTTGTATTTTCATTACGTCAATTTGGCAGTGCTGATTGAAGCAACTATCATTTGTTTAATTTTTTCAAGCAATAATGCAAAGACTGACCACACATTCGCAAACTCTAAATGTGAGTTTTAGGCAATTTTTAATTTTAGTTGGCATATATTTTAGAGATATTATTTTTATTCGTATTTTATCTTGAAGTAGTCCTAATATCAACATGTCTTACGAGTAAATTCATTGTGAACATATTTAAGCTGCCTTTTTCTACAAATTTTTGACTAGGTTATGTGTAATATCCCATTAATGATATTTCTTTATTTTAAAAAAATGTCGTGTTCCTTACCTCTACTCCAACAGTCGCGGGTTGAAACTCTCCGCAGTCGACGGTTTTTAGGATGGAAAAACCTATGGGGCAAATCTTCTGTGAGGGACCTTAAGCCGCGGGTACTGAGTCTGAAGATTTTGAGGCTCATAAAAGAACCGCAAGACTGAATAAAAAGGCCTCTGTGCAAAATTTAACCTACTTTCATCCATCCAAATAATACCTTAGGTGCATACTAGATGTCTCTTTGTGGCGATATGCTAACCACATGTCACTCGTTCACATCTGTAGGTAAATAAGCGTAACTACATTAGCCTGATTAAGGAACTACCGCTAGGAAGCACCCGTGACTCCATCCGGATCATATATATATATATATATATATATATATATATATATACAATGTATGACAGTTTCTATTCTTCGTTCCCAGTTTTTGGTTAAGACCCAGTGTTCCGATCTATACAGCAGTGTTGGAAGTGCCATTATTTTATAACATATTTTAAAAGTCTTCCTTATAATTCCCTTGAGATTTTGTTTTATGGTGCCACACATATAAATAAATTATTTACATTGTTTGCAATATCTTCATTTATTCTATATGACACATTGTATCCTAGATAATTAAAATTACTCACCTGTTCTATTGTTTTATTTTCTAATTGGATTTTTACTCTTAGTGAAGACATTTTAATAAATCAAGGAGTTCGACAAGGGTGTACATTATCACCTACAATGTTTAATATATATTTTGACGGGGTTATACGAAAATTGAAAAAATCAAGTCCAATAGGAATACAAATTAATAAGAAAATGTATATGAATATTTTAATGTATGCAGACGATCTAGTAATTATACAGAAGTCAGAGGATGATTTACAAAGAGTCATTTACATGTTGAATCAATTAGGACTCTATTATAATCTCAAAGTCTCAACTTCATCATCATCATCAACAACAACAAGGATTAGGACCAATGGCCTGTTCCGATCTCATTATAGGTCGAATTGTCCTTCCATCTCTTCAATGGTCTTCCCAACATTCTTCTCCCTTTTGGTTTATAATTATACATTCTTCTTGGTATGCGCTGTTCATTCATTCGTAATACGTGCTGAAGATAAGCATTTTGGTAATATGTTATTTCACAGAGATTAAATATATTAAGTCTCAACTTCAAAAACTAAAATTGTGGCTTTTCATGGCAAAGTGCCAGTCAGAGCAAAAATAGTAATCAATAATGGAATAATAGAACAGATAGCACACATTAACTATCTTGGTTCAGATATAACATATATCTACGACTGGGATATACATAATAAAATAAACCGATATCAAATGGCGTGTGGCACCATAAGAAGAACCTCCGAAAGACTCGAAGAGAAATTCAGCTCAGGTTTTATAAAATATGGCTGTTCCTGTTCTTTTATATGGATTTGAATCTTACGTACTTACAAAAATGATATCTGACACATTCAAACCACTGAAATAAAATGTTTAAGATCCGTAAAGGGTTGTACACGCATGGATAGATTACACAATGAATCAATTAGAAATGAACTGGATATATTTTCAATAGTCGATAAACTAGAAGAGCACAAATACCAGTGAAAAGAACATTTAGACAGAATGGACAATACAAGATTATCCAAAAAGATCAACACCTACAAACCACATGGAAAAAGATCTTTGGGACGACCAAGGAAACGATGAACTTTAGACCGAAACAGGTCGCATTGACCTAATCCTGGAAATGAAAATGAAGAAGACTCTTAGTGGTTCAGACCATTGTTTTTTGAGTAGAATTAATATTAGTACCAATTTAATGTACTTCACAGATCGGTCACCCATATGATCTAGAGCATCGTTTCCAACCTATGGTTCGCGAACGCCCAGGGGGTTCGCCCAAAAATGTTCCGTAATGGCGGGTTTCGAGGTTATATCTATTATTGTTTCCTACATTTCTGCAGCATTGTAATAATAATAATAATAATAATAATAATAAAAAATAATAATAATAATAATATAAATAATAATAATATTACTATTATTATTATTATTATTTTAAAATTAAATTAACCCAATATGCCCCTTGTTCCATATTGGGACATCAGGAATTTACCACATTATTACTTACTTACTTACTTACTCACTGGCACTATCGAACCCGTAGGTTCATGGCCGCACGGATATAAGCTCTCCATACATCCCTATCCTGAGCTAATGCTTTCCAATCATTCCCTGTATAATCTACTTCCCTCAAATCATAGTTAATGTTGTTCTCCCACCTCATTCTTGGTCTACCAACTGGGCGTTTTCCTTCTGCTTTCCTACAAGAAGTTTCCATGCACGTCTTTCATTCCCCATACGCGCAACATGTCCTGCCCATCGCAGTCTACGGGACTTAACTGTTCTTATTATATCTGGCTTCCTATAAAGACCATGTAGTATATTGTTATGTAGTCTTCTCCATTCACCTGTCTGTTCATCTCTCTTTGGTCCAAAAATTTTCCTAAGAACTTTATTCTCAAATACTCGTAATCTCCTTTCCTCCCTTAAAGTAAGAGTCCATGTTTCGCACCCATATAATATAACTGGTAGAATAATAGTTTTATATATTTTCAGGTTAACGTTTTTTGAAAGGAGTTGGGACATCAAAAGTCTCTGCAATGCATAATAGCATGCATTTCCAGAATTGAGCCTATGTTTAATTTCTTTGTGCATCTCATTCCTATTTGTGATTATTGTTCCTAGGTATTTGAATTCAGCCACTTCCTGAAAATTTCCCTCATTTGTCATTAGCTGTCCATTTCCATTATATAATGTATTTCTACGTGTGACCATATATTTAGTTTTACTGATATTTACTTCCAGTCCTAATTTCTTAGTGTTACTCAATAGTGTGTGCGTGTTGGCCTTTAGTATCTCCTCGCTATCGGCCAGTAGTACTACATCATCAGCATAAACTAACAGTTTATATTTACCACATTATTTCCACAATAAATTAATATTTACCACATAGGCCTATGCCTGATCTACAGTTATGTACAACGTTAAGAATGCATTTGATTTCGCTACAACTATGCCTACGCATTGTGTAACTTTAACTTTTAAGCCGTAACTTTAGGTTTTAACCGTTATGAGTTAAGTTAATTTATGGTTATTAAACCTTTTGCTTGGAAGTAAATGTTATGTATATCTACTGTATGTATATTTAAAAGTCAGTGGTTCAGCCAACTCAGATCGATGTGGAAGGGGTTCTGCTGATCTAGAGAATCATAGTCCCAAATAATCAGTAGAGTCCGGTGATCCGGGTTCGATTCCCGGGGTGGTGGAAGATTTTTTAAATCCCCAACTTGTGTCTTCGTGTAGGCCTATACCCTTATCAAGTGGGATCCTGCGCTTTCGTTTGTATAAAAAAAGCAAACACTGTAATAAAATCGCAAAAACATGAAAGTTAGAAAGAAAAAATACATGAAATATGCTTAAACAATAAAAAGGTTGCGTGAGTTTCAATAACAGCCGCCAATAAACGTGTGTCAAAGAACGAAACGAATTCCATCTCGTGACGTATAGAAACCGACCAAAGAGAAGAACTTTAATTATTCCAGCAGCTGTTTCATTTCAATCATATGAACCAGAGGACCGACAGAGACTTCGGTCCGATTACACCTACGTCTTCACTTCCTGTGCGGCGGCATAAAAGAGAGCGAAATTCCCAGTTTCTACATGCTGACTCTTGATGGTACTAAAGATTAAGCACAATATAAATGTAGGGCTGTTCCAAAAGAAATAACAGACTTCAAGCATCTATTTCTTCCAAACTGCAAAAAATAGATATACAATTCCAACGTTCCTAGAAAGAGAAAAGTTTGAAGTTCCGATCATTGCCGCATTTGTGCTGTTGCTTGAAGTTGTGATTATAGTTGCATTGGTGCTGTTAGATTGGAAGAGGAGGAGCAGAAGATCAACTTCATCGCCGGTGGCCTCCCAGATCACCAGACCTAATCCCGTGTGATTTTTATCTGTGGAGTTACGTAAAATATCGTGTTTTTATCCCCCCTATGCCTGACACCCTTGACAATCTGTCACATCGAATTGTTGAAGTGGTGAATTCGATAACTAGAGACCAGCTGATTCGTGTGTGGCAATAAATGAGTCACCGTTTTGGTATTTGTCGTGTAACACATGGTGCTCATATTAAATGCATAAAATAGTGAAATTTGAATTTTTCCCTTTCCGGGAACGTTAGAATTGTGTTTATATTTTTTATAGTTTGGAAGAAATAATTGTTTGAAGTCTATTCCTTCTTTTTGAATAGCCCTGTATAATTTTTACCTGTCATTTATGATATGGAAAATTGGTGCTATACAAAGTTTCGCCAGTTAAGAAAGCTGAAAAGAAGATATATTAAACATCAAGCTTTAATTAATCAGAAAAATCTAGCATATGCATTTTTTTCCAAAGTAAGTTGCGAGCTTGCGTCATCCTAACCATGTAACTCCTGTAGTGTACATTTCGGTGATAGCAATCGTTCAGTGAGCGTTAGTTCTTCAGAGCTGTTGTACCACAAATTTATTTACATTATATTTAAAGAATAATGTGTAGGACCAGTGGGATTATTATCTTCCTAAGGCTAATTGTAAGATTAAGACCAAGTACAGAAGTAACAAATGAAATATAATAATGATAACAATTATTAACGTAAAACTATCCCACCACAGACCTTAGCATGCCCTTGAAATAGTAGGAAGTTAAGTCTTCCACATTTCTAGACAATCGGCCAGATTGTCAGCCCTAAGTGACGGCTGCATTTAGTTCTGAATATTCGTCTGAAGCTGAGTCGACCCCAAGGCCATGGTGCCGCCAGATGGTTTAGGCCATTTAAAAATCCTGACCCATCGAGACTTGAATCTGATATCATACGGCATGTAGCTTATTGGCTCTTAACCAACTACGAGTGCCGCGATAATAAAAAAATAATAAAATAGTATTATTATTATTATTATTATTATTATTATTATTATTATTATTATTATTATTATTATTATTATTATTATTATTATTATTATTATTATTATTAGAAGATGCAAGGACAACTGAAGTAATCGCAGTCACGGCTACCATGACAATTCGGCGAGCAACGTTGTTAGTATGACGCAATTAGTCAACCTTTGAATCAGTTTTCTTGATCTGTTTTCGCAACATCTCATCACCATCAGCAGCAGCACTACAGCCCGATTCGAGTGTCGGTATCCCTCATAAACCTCTTCCAGGCATCTCTGTCCTTAGTATTTAAGCCGTGGGTCCCGAGTCGGAAGATTTTCAGACTCGTAAAAATCCTCAAGCCTCAATAAAGAGACCTCTAATCAAAATTTGCCAACTTCCCTCAACTTGGTAATTCCTTAGTTGCCCGGAACTGAACCCGCGACCCTCGAAACCAGAGGCAAGGAACATAACCACTAGTCCATCATGGCCGACATGTATAGCCATAGGATGGATGGATTACGTGCCCCACTTCATCTGGACATGTGTGTGATAAAGAGTTTAAACTCTTGTGCCTGTAAGGCCCGGGTGACGTGGGACATGCAAAAATTACCTAGAACTGAAGGTTAAAATAAGTTAAAGAAAGAAAAGTAGTTACTGGAGACAGAGTAGAAAATCTTCTATCCCCCCGAAAATTCATATACACGTGTGTTAATCACAGAAATGGACAATCATCTTGCCAGTATAGGGATGACATTTGGTCAGCATGCCAGATACCTTTATTGCTAGTTTTATCAACCTGCAACCGCTACTTATAGAAGCTACAAGAAAACCTCACGATACTGGGTGAAATTCCATACAGGATCAAACCTGAGAATAGGTCTGTTATCATTTTTACTTTATTACTTTAAAACTTAATTTTGTTTTTTCAAAAAATGTCCTCCTATGGGGACTCGAACTAGCGCAAGTCTTGTAGTTCTGCAAAGATATTTAAAGTGCTCAGCTACGGCACGAGACAGAGAATACAAGTAGTCTGGCAAAATGCGAATGTTTACGATTGCCAGTTACGCATGGAACATAAATTAATCCAATAGTATGAAAAGTTGGAATTTATAGATTGAGAATGTTGGGAATACTCGCATAGTTATTATATTTAAACAACAAATGAGAATTAAATGAAAGCGATAAGACGTGTGCAGCAAAAGAGGAACTCCCTGAAGGTACAGTAAACATCCAGCAGTAGCAGGAAGACGGACAGAAGTGTGAATGTGTTATGCTAACAAACACCGCCAAGCCTAGCGTTCCTCATGTCCACTTGGATTCTCGACTCAACATCCGATATGTTTACTTTCAGACAACGTGCTGTCCAGGATACCCCTATCAACATCACAAAAACTAGTTATTCTACATATTAAGCAATTCCAAGATTTCATTTTCATCTTCTTGAAAACCTCCAGTTATACAAGTTCCTGCACAATCAGTTCAATCTATTCTGTACACCATCACATTACATAAGACATAAATTTATTCATCTACAGGCGTTAAGAGGCCCTTGATACCATGGGGGTTAAGGTGATCCCAATATGCAGGCCTCAAGAGGCCCTTGGGGTCTATTCTATAGTGTTATGCCCTAGGGCAGGTCTTTCACTGCAATCATAGCATTTTCATGTTATGCCTTGCAGTTTTACTAGGGAATTATAGGTGTGTTAGCTTCCCGTTGCTTTCCACACCATGGAAGATAACGATGGTGATAATGATGATAATGATGGCAGGATGATGTTCGGGGACCTTTTGCGCCTCAAAGCTACCTGACATTTGTCTTACAGGTAAGGAAAAACCCCGAAAGAATCTCATCCAGGAAGTTTCTCCCGATCTGGAATCGAACCCGGGCCCGCTGCGTAACAAGGTAGCACGCTTCCTCGAGACGACAGCGGTGGACTACCCTTAGGGTAGTAGGAGGTTAAGGCACCCAAATCTTTTTAGACAAACGGCACGATATGTCAGCTGGGTTGTCAATGTCCCCTTTACCTCCAGAACAAGCGTCTGGTACTCATTTCCAATAGAGGTTGAGTTTATCCCAGGGCCATAGTGCCACCAGAAGGCTTGGAACTGCTAAAAAATCCTGACACCACGAGACTAGAACTTCCTGCTTGTAGCGTTTTGTCTTAACCAGGGTTTAAGTCTCCCAGCTTTCTAGAAAATTGATATGAGAAATCAGTGGGGTTGGTTCTGCGCCGTAGCCGAGTGGTTTAGGCAAGATGGCATGGCGCAAAGCTACGGGACTGGTTCGGGTTTCCATGGGGGAAGAAATTTTCTCATGGAATTTTGGTCAGTATGGGAACGATGCACACCCAGCGTCTTGATGGATTTGGGTAGCTACAATAAGTAGCGGGTCCAGGTTGAGGAAACCAGCTACAACGGTTGGGGTCCCGACATGCTAACCGTATATCACCCCCATACAGACTGGACGATCATCTACCTCTGATTAACACATGTGGATGCGAAGCCAGCAGCCGACTGGTAGGTCAAGGGCCTTCTAGGCCTGTCGCGCCATGGAGTTTATTAGCGAGGTTGAAGCTTTGCGTGACGTTCTCCTCTAACGTCAGAACGTTACGTCTGACACTGATTTTCTTTAGAAGCTGAGTCGATCGCAGGGACGTTTGGATCACTTCATAATAAAACAAAGCTAGGACAAAGAAATAACAAGTATTTTATTAAAACATAAATTGTGATACTTTAAAGTAGAAATGTAATATTACATATTTTGACTATTTTTACTACATATTTATGTACATATTTGGAGATTAATATTGAATAAAAATCGATGAGTATTTTACATGTACTTTAAAAAATCGAACTTACACATAACTTATATATATGTGTGTGTGTGTGTGTGTGTGTGTGTGTAGACTACTAACCTAATTCCTAGTCCGAATGAGTGTAAAAAAAACAGATTTTCCAATTGAACCGAATGCTCAGATTAAGATTACGGTAGTAAAATGTGTTCCAATCCCATCCACTGCATATTTCATGCTTTAGGTTTCGTGTTCAACGGATAGATGGTGCTAATGTGGTCTATTTTCAACTTACGCACCACCTCGACAGGTTTATTTGTGGATATTATGTACAGAGAGGAGTGTAAGTGTGTTGTGTCTTAAATTATGACAAAGATGAAGAGAAGAGAGAAGATATAACCCGGTGACGGCAAGTATTCTACTCCTGCCTAAAAACATCAAGAGGGCTACAATTTTTAACGTCGCCATCCGACGGACTAATCACTATGAAGCATACCACATCTCTGCTCTACATGAGGTATGTACTTCGGAGTGGTTTTGAATTTAATCTAGTCGCAGTCATCTGGTGTATAATTAGCGAATAAAAATTGTACACTGGCGTAATTGTAACCCACTTCTGAGGTTGGGGCGCCTGGAAGGCGGAGTTACGTTGCCCCGATGATATTATGGGTGATGATGTTGATAGCGGTACGACAGGAGAATCCTTAATCCTAAGCTTAATCTAAGATGAATATGAATGATGATGATTGCGATGGCCATATGGTGTTCGGGGATCGTTTGGGCCTTAAAGTTTTTCCTTACAGGTGAGGAAAAACCCCGATAAAAACCTCACCCATAAAACTATCCCGACCGGGCATCGAACCCGGGCCCGTTGCGTGACAAGGCAGCACGCTACCTGGAGACCACAGCGATGGACATATTGAAATATGTTGGAATTTACAGTTCCACTAGCTAGTATCTAATGTAAGTTATTAAAAAGGCAGAACAGTACTGAACAAATCACTAAACTCCTGAGGCCTGAACAGACTAATAACGGCTTAATTCTTGATTGCTTTAGATGATAATGTAGACGCATATACATGTTTGTTACCATTTTATCATATATCCCTGGATTGATTTTTCTTATTTGGACTAGCATTGAACATTTTTTTGGAAGTTATTTTACAATATATGCTAACGAAAGGATAGAGATTTTATTTAATAATAATAATAATAATAATAATAATAATAATAATAATAATAATAATAATAATAATAATAATAATAATAATAATAATAATAATTGAATCTAAAGCCAATAAAAGTAGATGCCAAAAAATGGAAACAGCATTTCGGCTTACTCACAACACTTATAATAAAAAATGCATATCTTTACATACAAAATTACGACACTATAGCACTGTAATTAAACCAGAGTGCCTCTATGGAGCAGAAACATTAATTTTGAACAGAAAAAAAGATATCGAATATATAGTGAAAAAAGAATGCAAAATTATAAGAAAAGTTTTAGGTCCACAAGTCATAGGTGAAACATTTAGACTCAGAAATAAAAAGGAAATAAAAATATATACAGACGTTCATAGTGATATTAGAAAACGAAGGTTAATATTTTATGGCCATATTAAACGAATGAACTCAAATAGGCTTACAAAACAGATAATGGAATTCTACAAAAACAGAAGTAAAGCTCCAGTGGATACTATGAAGTGGATTGATGAAGTCAAAAAGGACTTAAAAATGGTAGGAATTACTAAAGAAGATATCCCAAACAGAGATATATTTAGAATTAAGGTGAAAAAGTGGCAAATTGACCAAGAGGACAAACCGAAGAAAAAAACTGGAACAATTTGGACAGATGAGAGAAAACAAGCTCATAGCAAAAGAATGAAAGAAATTTGGGCTCAAAGGAAACGCCTCTAAGTACTTTGCGTAGTCCTACATGGGCTCATCCGCAATAAAAAAAAATAATAATAATAACAATAATAATAATAATAATAATAATAATAATAATAATAATAATAATAATGCTTTATTTATTCTGGCAGAGTTAAGGTCATAAGGCCTTCTCTTCCACTCAACCAGCACAAATACAAATAAATATTTGACAAATATAGATATACACTATACTAATTTAGGCTATGTAATTGTATAATTATTTTACAAGATATCAGTGACAGTACTTTTTGAAATAGCCAACTTAATTTCACCAGTGCACTTAAAAAGTACTGCACAAGATAAACGAGAAAACCTGTATTTCTAGGCATACGATATGCACTAAGAATTTATTGTAAGTTTTAAGACAAAATAAATGACAGGATTTTTGAAGAGAGATTTTATTAATTAACGGTAGGAAAAATATTCTTTCGTTGCGAAAGTTAGGCATGATATTGGCACACAGATATCAACGAGAAGAATAAAATATGTTAGTATGAATGGAGCTGTATGCGAGCGCTCCTTAAAATCTGGTCAGCGACATTTAGCCTCTGGAGACCGCCTTTCTTCTTTTTCTTTTTTTTTAAACATTAAGTTCTTTGCGTTCCGCTAAACTATGGCTCGGAATCGCGATATTACTTCTCTTCTGAAGACACTCATAAGAAGGTAAAACTGACCAACTGCAAGCCAGCCTTAGAAAGCCCTTGGGATAATAGGAGATAAAGTTCCCATCTTTCTAGAAAATCGACGATTCTCAGAATTTGCGAATAAAACTCATTAGGGTTTGAGACTGACTCGGCCTAAGGGGGAATCGAACTCACGTCCTTCCGGTATGTAGGCCTAGCTAACTAAAACTAAACTCCATGGCGCGACTGGCCAGCCGGGTACTGGCCTCACATCGACATGTGTTAATCACAGAGGTAGACGATCATCCAACCAGTGTACGGATGATATGTTGTCAGTATGTCGGGTACTCCAGCCGTTATAGCTGGTTTTCTCAGCCTGCAGCCGCTACTTAATGTAGCTACCCAAATGCCTCACTATGCTGGGTGGTCACCGGTCCCATACTTGCCGAAATTCCATGAGAAAATGTCTTCCCCCATGAAGACTCGATCCAGCGCAATTCCCGTAGATCTACGCCAAGATATCGTGTCTTCATCACTTGGCTATGACGCAGGATTATGTAGCTAACTGACTTAACTAATAACGCTACGATTTGATCCGAAGGAAGATTTGATCCGAATGAAGCCATGCTTATGGTTTCTTATACCCTCAAAACACCATCCAAGACCAAAACTAACAAGGGCACAAGATATAGAACAATGGAGGTAGGGACTTAAAAAAATAGAAGGGAACGAACATGGGCTATAGAATCTTGAAATAGGGAGAATATATCGAAGACAGTGTAAAAACTGATTATAAATAAAGAAATCCAACAACCCCGGCAGAGTTTAAACCCCGCAAACCTTGTAAACAGAGCCGAGCATGGTAATCCTGTTCCACCGGGAACGACAGAAAACACTAGCCTAATCCAAATTACTCGTTGCATGGTCTCGCCCCTCTATGAAGCCGAATTGTTGCCTACATTACGATTTTTCAGTATGTGAATGTAATCCACATGAGAAGATGGCTGATGTAACTGATATATTGCGGTCAGCTGGTCGCTAGTTATCAGTTACAGGTGGAGGTTACAGATTCCCACGTATGAACGCAGAAATCACAGATATCGAGGGGTTTGCACAGCGAGCGGCACCAGGCTCCGTTAAGCAAGCGTAGTACCGTGCCACCCGCCCTATACACCTGTCAACATAGTTTAGCTCATGTGCCTAATCACTACCACCTCTCCACCATATGATTAAACAGTTATACTTCCAAGGAAACCAGAATTTCAAACCACCCCTCACCTAAGTCGGCCACTGATCTGTTTTATATGCAAACATGTAATGCCCAGGGCACAGTCAGCATTAGAATCAACAATATAACTTTCTGAACATCTTTTAATTCCACGTAAGTTTTTTTTTTTTAAGTTTAAATGTAATTGCTGTGGAGATGGGGGTCGGTCGCAGTGGTCTACTGGTAATGCTCCTTGCCTCTAGTCTACTATTTTATTCATAAACAGAGTAATCGTTCAAGTTCTAGAAGAGATCTTGCTATGTGGAATCCTATACTGAGGTCTTCAGAATCTTCCTGTATCGTATTTAGTAAATGGAATTCTTCTTTGACCGTTTCTCGCCAGCTTTTGTATAGTTTGGAAATAACAGTTTCAGTGTACATTCAGCTATCTGAGTTATTTCTTCTTCTTCTTCTTCTGCTTCATGAAATTAGGCCTTTTGACTTGTTTTCACAACAAGTGGGATTTAATGAATCCTCCCATCTAGTAAATGGGCGTCCAACATTTCTATGTCCTATTGGTTTGTACTTTAGTAACAGCTGAGGGATTCTATCTGTAGGCATTCTCTTAACATGTTCATACCAGTTTTTTCTCATGTTGTCAATTCTATTTGTTTAATTGAAAATATTTAAGTCCTTCCTAATGTCCTCACTTCTTTTCTTGTCCAAAATTGTCACACCCGCTACTGAACGTAGGAACTTCATCTGAGTTGTTTAATGTAAACAAATATTGTCACAAATATTGTTTTAAATTATTTTCCGCTTATGAAAATATTTTTGATTTAAGAGGTGTAATATATAAATTTACATACAAAATCACTAAAATATGTAATTATGATCAAATATGTAAAAATGTGTAATGATACATTTTCATATATAATGAGTAAGTTTGTAATTCGTGGACATTTATCAATTTTACCCACGTATGAGAAAAGGGGAAGAATATGTAATTACAAACAAATCCTAGCCTTTTTTACGAGGCCTTGAGGTAGTAGGAGGCATACAGAAAAAATTTAAAAAATACTATTCTAAAATACAACTCATAATAAAAATGAATTAAATAAGAATATAAAATCAGCCTTGCATGACGACCGCCTTTACCACCAGAACAAGCGTCTGATACTCATTTCTATCAGAGGCTAAGTCAAAATCATGAACATGGCGTCGCCAGATGCTTTAGGTCAGTAAAAAAATCGTGTTTTCACCGGGATTCGAATCCCCCGACCTTCCCCCAGTAATACGATGAAGACTTTTATTTTTTTCTGAAATTTTTTCATGCTACAACCTCAATAGCTTCATTTCTTCGGAATTTTCTAAAAATGTAAGCTGAGAGTAGAGGGGAGTAATGTCGAATTTTGAATGAGGATATGATACTGCATGGACTCTGACACCATTGATTATTATTATTATTGTTACATGACCAGCCTCGTGGGCTAGTGATCAGCGTTATTGACTACTGTTCATCAGGTCTCGGGTTCGATTCCCAGACAGATCATAGGATTTTTTTTCTTAAAGGGAATTATTCCTATGGTTGCCCATGGTCTGGAATTTAGGTTAAGTTTAGGTTAAGAACTCTCCTCGCGCCTCATTATCATTTATCGCCGATTATATCATCGGGATGACGTGCCTTCCACAGGTACCCCAACCTAAGAAATGCATTACAATTTCGCCAATGCCAGGGAAGGAAGTCAGAAATGTCATAAAAGGCAACCTGGTGGTATTAGACAAAACATACATGATAATTATTATTATTATCATTACTATTATTATCATTACTATTACTATTATTATTATTACTACTATTATTGTTATTACTACTATTATTGTTATTACTATTATTGTTATTACTATTATTATTATTACTATTATTATTATTACTATTATTATTATTATTATTACTATTATTATTATTGGGGCGTAGTGGTTAAGGCACTGAGCTACAAGCCGGAGGGTCGAGGGTTCAAGTCCCGTTGGGGTCAGGATTTTTAAACTGACCCAAACCCTCTGGCGGCACTATGGCCCTGGGGTCGACTCAGCCTCTAACGGAAATGAGTACCAGATCCCTATTCTGGGGTAAAGGCGGCTGTCACGCAGGGCTGACAACCCGGCTGACATGAAGTGCCGATTGTCTAGAAAAAGTGGGAGCCTTAACCTCCTACTACCCCAAGGGCCTCCGGGTCTGTTGTGGGATCACTTTTACTTTTGCTTTACTTTACTATTATTATTATTATTATTATTATTATTATTATTATTATTATTATTATTATTACTATTACTATTATTATTATTATTATTATTATATTATTATTATTATTATTATTATGAGAGGTTGTTTATTTGTTCGATGTATAAACAAAGGAAAAGGTAATTCGACAAAATTTTCAGATAGAATTGAATTAGATAATTAATATCTTGGGTACAGATAATAACAGCGTAGTGGATTACTGAGTCAACAACGGCTGGGAGATCATCATGCTACAAATTGTCTTCGTTAACCCGAAGTTATTTATAGATAACAGGCGTCTTTACCAATTAAAATTTGACACGCCAGGAATTAATAGCCTGTGACGAAATAACTCATTAGTCGGTGTTGAAGTTGTTTATAAAAATGTTGAAACTTTTACTTTAATCACACATCTAGAAAACACTTCTATGAATTATTATAATTCTTCTCTTTAAATAATTGTTAGTATATTTATTCCATTATATGTATTTGTGTTTCTTCATAAAATATCCTAAATGGTTTCATGTTGTTACTTTTTGTTAGTTATATTTTACTCTGCAATTTTCAAATTTCTTCTCCTCTTTCTTCTGCACATAAATATAATTTTAAAATAAAAAAGGTAAAATGATCCCACTCTAGGTCTTACGAGGCCCTAGGAATAATAGGAAATTAAAGCATCCACTTTTATAGAAAATCGGCACGATATATCACCCGGAATGTCAGCCCTGCGGGACGACCACTTCTCCAGAACAAACATCTGGTACTGATTTCCGTTAGAGGCTGAGTCGATCCCAGGGTCATGGTTTCAGCAGAAGGTTTAGGCTAGTTTAAAACTCTTTACCCCCAATGGGGTTCGAATTTGCTACCTTCTTGTTATGTGGAGTAGGTTGCCTTTACCAACCACATTACGGCGTGTCCCTATAATGCTAAAATATTAGTAAACCTATATGATTTGTTAATATTTTATATAAATATTATCATGTACAGACATGGTTCCATGGTGAAAATAATTGAACCTCTGAGTCCCGAATTCTCATATTGAATTCTCCATAAGGAGTTAGTGGTAAACGTTCGGAATCAGGGCAGGTCTTTCTCGGAGTTTCTTTCGATTTCTCCAGCCAGAAACTCTATTCCACCACTTTTCACTCATGTCATTCATTTCGTACGATGTATTCAGGCGCTGTGTGGTCTAGTGGTTATGCTCCTTGCCTTTGGTCCCGAGGGTTCGAACTCGGCAGGGGTCAACGCATTTTTTTTTAGGTTGGAAAAATCCAAGGAGCAAATCCTCCGGGAGGGAGTAAGCCGTGGGTCCAGATATATTTAGCGTGAAAAAGCTTCTTACCTTTGTCTTTAAATTATTTATTATTTTTTATGGGTTTTAAGCTTTTTTTTATTTTAATAATATTTTTACAACAGAGGCTTCCCTAAAATACTTCCTAATTCAAGCATTAGCATCATCAATCCTCTTATTTGTGGTCTGAAGATTTTCAGGCTCGTAAAAGATTCTTAAGCCTGAATAAAAATGTCTCTAGGCAAAATATACTGATCTCAAAATCCTAGCAATATCTTAATTGCCTTCTAGATCTCATTCAGTCGTTATGTTGACCGCATGCCGATGCCATTCCATATATGGACAAATAAGGTAACTTGGTCTAGGATTCTATGGCTTAACATTGGTCTTTGCCATTATAGATACTCGTACAATCTGCCGTTGTGATGGTGCCATACAGTAGGCCTGGTCAGTTGGCATCCTTGTATATCACAGACTTTCAATAATTGGAATTTTATAACTTTTCATTCCTCATCTTGATATTAAGTTGTACACGAATAAAGGGTTTATCTCCTAATGGTTTCATGTTGTTACTTTTTGTTAGTTATATTTTACTCTGCAATTTTCAAATTTCTTCTCTTCTTTCTTCTGCATATAAATATAATTTTAAACGCTGCAGCCAAGTGGTCTAAGGCTGCATGGATGGGTGCAGAGCTTCAGAATGCATGCTGGTTTGAGTCCTTGTATAAATAACTCCAATCGCGACATGCCTAGAAGGCCCTTGGCCAACCATCCGGCTGCTGGCCTCACATGCACATGTGTTAATCACACAGGTAGACGATCATCTAGCCAGTGTAGGGATGACATGTGGTCAGCATGTCGGGACTCCCGGCCGTTATAGCTGGTCTTCTCGACCTGGAGTCGATACTTATTGTATCTTCCCAAATGCATCACGATGCTGTGTGGGTACCGGTCCCATACTGGCCGAAATTCCATGAGAACATTTCTTTCCGCATGGGGATTCAAACCAGCGCAAGTCTTATAGCTCTGCGACAAGGTTTCTTGCCTTAACCACTCGGCTACGGCGCGGGACTTGAGTCCTTATAGGGAAAGAACATTTCTCGTGGAATTTAACCCAGGATGGTAACGGTGCCCACGAATCATCTTGAGCAAATTTAATAATATGTAACGACTCCAGGTTGAAAAAGCCAGACCTGACATGCCTACCATATGTCACCCGTGTGCTGGTGGATAATTGCCATCTCTCTAAATGGTAATTGTGTATGTATGACTATATCAGCCGGCTGAAGGTGACGAGCCTCCTAGGCCTGTCGCACCATGAAGTTCAGTTGTGTTTGAGGTTTTGAAATAAACACAATATTTTTTAAGTATCAATAACAAATTTGTCAACCAATGCCTATATTTTTAAAAAATTCATAAATGTTAATATGCGAAGTATTTTACATGTTACCGAAATAATGTAAATGGTTTGTTTCTTTTTAAAATTTTAGATCACCTACTTACGTATAGTGGACTCAGTATTTTAGTTTCCAGGCGGCATCAACTGTTTCCCTCTGGTTTAAAAAATACATTGTTACTGCCAGGCAGAGCCGGGCAGTTGTCGTGAAATAGGCTTCTAAGACGCCGCTCGAATCACCAAAAACTGAAAGCATTCTCTGCCAATAATGACTTCGCATTATAATTGACGTATAAAATGACGTTTCCACGTGGATATAATTATCTTAACAGCGTTGCACCTTTTGCCTTTTGCAGTATTATTATATTATAATAAGTTAGTGCCAGTGAAAAAATCGTGACAACACCGCTTGATGTGCTAAATACTTATGGGTGCAAAATAGACCTACCTAATCACAACATAAAGCGCCTGTAAACTAAAATACTGAATCCACTATAACAGAGTTGTGATGTCAGGCGGCTAAATTCTAAATTCAACATTTTTGCTGATACGCTTTTACTTCCTAGTATTAATATACTACAAGAGATACACAGTTTTTTTTTCGGAAGTAAACGTCCACTACCGTGGTCTCTGAGTAGCGTTGCTGCCTCTTAGGGTTTGATCTCCGGCCGGGACAATTTTTCTGGGTGATGTTTTTTCGCAGTTTTCCTCACCTGTAAGAGAAATTTCGGGAAACTTAAAGCCCAAACGGTCCCCGAACGTCATCTGGTCATCATAATCATCATTCGCCATGTTCAGTATCAATATGTGTGTGAATGGTGTATTTCGTGTTAATATTGTGATATATCGAAGAAGGCCCTGACATTGAGCTGATCACTTATTCGGGGAGACACTCAATGTCCCTGTGTGATCAATATATATATATATGTGTGTGTGTGTGTGTGTGTGTGTGTGTGTGTGTGATCCATAGTCAAATTCCTCTCTGGACAGGTCATGTCAATATAAGGCCCGGGTGGCATGAGGCACGTGAAAATATCTAAAAGTTTGAGAAGTTAAACTGTGTTAAAGGAATGTAACAAAAATAGTGTTCTCAATTGTTCCTATTTACCTATTTTAATAAATCCACCTATTTGTAGAGCAATTCAACCCGTAACCATCTCATCTCTAGTCTCCGTCAACGTTTTTATGTTTTAAAATAGTGACTGGGGATGAGCGACAGGTTTGAGACAGTTACACTACTATTGTTTGAATTTTTAATTTACACAATTATTTTAAATAGAAGCTACCACACCTACAATTCCCTAGTAAAGCTGCAAGCATAGCATGAAAATGCTATGTTTTTAGTGAAGGACCTGCCTTCGGGCAGAATTACTATGGATGGATGGATTTTAAATGGATATAGATTTTTTTAACTGTAAATAATCTAAACCTCTACTCGTAGAAGGTCCTTGAACTACCAACCACAGCTGGATTCACATCTGCATGTGCCGGTTACAGAGATATATGATCAGCCTGTAATAGGGATGACATGAAACATGATGTCAGTTCCCCACCATTATATTATACTTGGTTTCTCAATCTGCAGCCGCTTCTTACTTCAGTTATTCAAATTCTTCACGACGCGACGTTGGGTGGATTCGGTCCCATCCTAGCCGAAATTTCACGAGAAATTTCTTCACCAATGGAAACGCGAACCAGAGCATGTCCATGTGTTTTGTGCTCAGCTACGGCGCAGGACAGTGATTTCTATGCATATCATTAGTGTGTGTTTGTGTACTATAGCCTATACTCTGCACATACTAAATGTGCTGTAAATAAATGAGTAGGCCTACACTGTATGACATATGTATGTATATGTATACCTCATGTCCCGCGCCGTAGCTTAGTGGTCAAGGCAAGAACCCTTGGCGCAGATCTACGGGACTAGCGCTGATTCGAGTCCCCATGGAGGAAGAAATTTTCTCATGGAATTTCGGCCAGTGTGGGACCGGTCCCCACCCAACATCGTGAGGTATTTGGGTAGCTACAATAAGTAGCGACTCCAGGTTGAGAAGACCAGCTATAACGGCTGCTGGACTCCAACATGCTGATCACATGTCACCCCTACAGTGGCTCGATGATTGTCTACCTCTGTAATTAAAACATGTGGATGTGAGGCCAGCAACCGGATGGTAGGCCAAGGGTCCTCTAGGCCTGTCGCGCTTGGGGTAAAAAAAATGTATACCTCATACGTCCCACATGGGGTCACGGGTGCTAGCTAGTGGGGATTTCTTTACCAAGCGAACTAGTTACGCTTATTTATCTATAGATGCCAACAAGTGACATGTGGTTAGCACATCGCCTCCATGAGACATAGGCTTACGTAGCTAATTAAGGTATTACTTAGATGGATGAAGGTCGGTTTAATGTTGTACAGAGGGGTTTTATTCAAGATGTTCTTTTACCAGCCTGAAAATCTTCAGAATCGGTACCATGCCTTAGTGTCCTCCCTATAGGACTTGAATGTATGACATACTTACAACATTATTCTCTCATTATTAAATTTACATTAGTTACGTCCCGTGCCGTAGCCGAGCGGTTTAAAGCGCCATGCTTTGTGTAGACCTACGAGATTTGCGTCGGTTCGAGTTCCCCTGGAATTTTGGTCAGTATATTTCAGGTAACCTTCCAGCATCTTGATGAATTTGCAGTAGAAAGTAGCTCTTTGTTGACAAAACCAGCTATAATGGCTGGGGGACTAGACATACTGAACACAGTCACCACTATAATGTCTGAAAGATCATTCATGACTGTATTCAACACATGTGCATGAGATCAGCAGCCGACTGGTAGGTCAAGGGTCTTCTAGGCCTGCTACTCCATGGAGTTTTACATTAATTAAGATAATTAATTAAAACACTACCGTTGTTAGTAAAATCAATATGCATTCTTTAAAATCTAGTAACTAAAGTTTTGGGTGACTAATGTAATCTTTACAATCTAAGATTATGATCCACGTAATCCCATTTAAAATTTCTTGAACTTTGTTGATTGTGCTGCTGAAGTTCTCCAATGGCCGTGGCATTAATAATGACAATAAACAAGTAAATTGTTAAAGTATATGTGATTAGGCAGTGGAGAGAGTTATTGGTCAGCAGGAAGCCAGACCGGCCACAACGTTGCTGCATGTTAGGGACCAGATAACCGGAAACGGAAATATACAGCCTACATACCTGTGGGAAGCCATGTCAAGTATGGGGAAATGAAACACCTTTCCTGATATTGATCAACAGATTGATCATCTGATTACTAATAAATCACTTTCTAAGGTCATCACAGGTCGAGGGATAAGAATATATTAATGAAATGAAGTTAATATATCTATATTTTTTCTCAAATAAAGAATGTAATAACATTTAAAATTTACATAAACCAATATTCGTCTAGATATTTGCCAGAAAATAAGGATACTCATTAACGGGCTGTGCGTATGGCTTTCTACGGAAAAGAAGTGATGACCTGGATAAACTAGCACACGCAAAAGAATCTCAAGCCTGAAATCAGATGCTTCTTAGCAATATATATATATATATATATATATACATATATATATATATATATATATATATATCCATCCATCCATCCATAGTAATTCTACCCGAGGGCAGGTTTTCACTGCAATCATAGCATTTTCATGCTATGCTTTGCAACTTTACTAGGGAATTATAGGTGTGGTGGTTTCCCGTTGCTTTCCACACAGGTGAAGGATGATGATGATGGCCTGATGATTTTCGGGGACCGTTGGGCCCTAAGCTTCCTGTCATTAGTCTTACAGGTGAGGAAAACTCCCAAAATAAACCTCACCCAGGAGCCTGTCTCGACCGGGAAACGCAC
Organism: Diploptera punctata; assembly: GCA_030220185.1. Taxonomy (NCBI): domain Eukaryota; kingdom Metazoa; phylum Arthropoda; class Insecta; order Blattodea; family Blaberidae; genus Diploptera; species Diploptera punctata. Next base: position 4,729,841 of record JASPKZ010003044.1, on the reverse strand, counting down.
CCGAGTCCGCTGCGTGATAAGACAGCATGCTACCTCGAGATCTTAGCGACCATGTTGTAATGTGAATAGAAGATCACTAATAAAGTTATACAGAAATTTCAAAGAGAGATAGATTTGTCTCTCTTCCTGGATTGCCTAGGTAGCACAATGGTTTAGTATGCCAGCGCGTAAAGCTGGAGATCCTGGGTCGAACTTCCGGTTTAGGTAGAACTTTCCTTTTCATTTGCAATAATTATTTCATGAGAATAGCAATTCTGAGTATAATTCCAATATTACGTCTATAACATAATATTTAGAATTTTAGATGTCGATATTTGACTTGATATTTATTAGAAGATATAGTAACACATGAACAGGTTATGAGTATGGCTTCTTTCAGAAGAGAAGTGATACCATGGGTCGGATGTTGTAGATAAAGACTCGACGACCGTAAATGAAGCTCAAGCCTGAATTAAGAAGCCTCTGAGAAAGATCTATCGGCCCTTTCTCGACATATCTGAATTATTGCATCCCAGGTGACTCAGTTGTTAAAGAAAGTCGTTAAATAAAATTACTATAATCAACTAAGAGACCATCAAGACCATTGGGAATTATTTTGATAGAATTCAGACATATTCTCAAACCAGCAATACGACTAAGATTGACAACGCTCCAGTCGATTTACTGCAAGATATTTTCCATTAATCTTATTCTCGTAGGATTCTGAAAGGACTTCACTTCTCAGGGCTAATTTAATGACGTACCAGTGAAAAAAATATTTCCACGGCCCTTGGTCTACCAACCGGCTGATATCCTCACATCCACATGTGTCAATTACAGAGGTAGATAATCAGTGTAGGGGTGACATGTGGTCAGCATGTAGAGTCCCCAGCCGTTATAGCTGGTTTTCTCTACCTGGAGTCGCTACTTATTGTAGACAACCAAATGCCTCACGATACTGGGTGGGCACCGGTCCCATACTGGCCGAAATACCATGAGAAAATTTCTTCCCCCATGGAGATTTGAACCAGCGCAAGTCCCGTAGCTCTGCGCCAAGGTTACCTGCCTTAACCACTTAGCTACGGCACGGGACACAGCCCCTTAGAGGCCTTGATTTCCTTAAGGACTTTCCTCCATAACTCGCAATTTCTGTACACCATCCACCAGTTCCTAATTCCAAGTTTCCGTAGGTCAATAACTCATTTCATTCTTCCAACTCTTCTCCTTCCATTCACTTTATACTCCATCACTCACTTTGGATATTCATTCTCATTTATTCTTTTCGCATGCCCTGTCGTCGCAATTTTGCCATTTTTACACGCTTTATATTAGATTGACGTAACTATCTATCTATCTATCTATCTATGTAACTGAATCTTTCAACGCTATTTTTCACCCACTTAAAATCATTGGATCGGCCTGAAACTTTGTATACTAGTAAAAGGCCCAAGACAATACAAAAATTTCATATTTTCTTTCTAAAATCATGGCCAGAATCATCAGAAAATAAAAAAAGCGTCTTTGTATCTATGTAACGGAATTTTTTAACACGATTTTCACCCACTTAGAAACATTGTATACTTGTAAATGGCCCGTGACAATACAATAATTTCATATTTTGTTTCTAAAATCCTGGCCAGAATCATCAGAAAATCAAAAAAATTAAAACTGGTATAATAGGTTGCGGACTTGACTTTTTAGTCAATCGTTGTAACAGCTCTGTTGGTAGAGCGGTGAACTCTAGTGGTATATCATTTTAGTAATCCATAGGTCGCTGGTTCAAATCTGGCTGGGAGGTTTTTTTTAGAAGAGTATTACTTTTAGCTCATACTACAATAGTATCGAATTTAAAGTTATTTAGATTTTTATCTTATTCTGTAAAATACTAAAACTAAAAAATAAATTATAGTTTTAAAAAACTAAAACAACACGCTTTATTAGAAAACCGAACTAAAAAAAATTAAAAATTAATTTTAAGTTCCAACACGCTTGGGAAAAATAAATTTTACAATCAAAAGCGTGGGGTGTTTTTTATGATTTTTACATTTTCTTCTTAGAGACTTTAATTTTACCAATATCTGTTTATTATCAAACATATTAATTGATAAAGAGCACCCCACGCTTTTGATGGTAAAATTATTTATCCCAAGCGTGTTGGAAATTAAAATTATTTTTAAATTTCTTTTAGTTCGGTTTTCTAATAGAGCGTGTTGTTTTAGTTTTTTTAAAAGTATTATTTATTATTCTATTTCAAACGATTCTTCATTATATTGAACTAGACCATTTCCCACATGATTTTTCTATTAAAAACTTTCAATATGTGAATATGACACTACCTCATGATCCATGTTACGTCTTTATACGTTAGTACTGGTCTTACCAATATTTTATATATTTTACATTCTATTTCGTAAGATAATGATCTTAATTCAATGTGTCTTTGAGTCTTAAAAATCATTTATGTGTCCGTCGCTGTGGCGTAGTCGGTAGAGTCCCTACCTTCCACTCCAGCGACCCGGGTTCGATTCCCGGCGAGGTAAGGGATTTAAAAAATCTCAACCTTGGGACTGGGTGTATGTAATGTCCTCGTTGTACCCATTGGGTTTAATTGCTCCAAAAATAACATTTATTTGCTAGTTTTTTCTCCAACATCATTAGCATCGGTCATAATTGAATCAAGGTAGACAAACTTAGCCTAATTTACTCTTTAAAATGTAAATTCATCGATCTTTAAATTTGACGCTTCATTTAACTCATTCTCATTATTATTATTATTATTATTATTATTATTATTATCATTATCATTATCATTATTATTATTACTTATTTTAGGAATTCTCACTATGAGGTATAGGCCTATTCATTAAGGTAGAATATGTTTATCACTCACCTCATATTGTTCAATAAGGTGAGTGATAAACATATTCTACCTTAATTATTATTATTACTTATCACGTATTTATTTTCATTTTCGTTAACTATAAGTACCATCTCAGCTGCAGCCAGTTTAAGATTTTTAAGAATCTTTATGTCGTCTTACATCTTACCAATATTGAAAATATAGTCAGCACATACTAAAATGTTCACTGACTTAAAAAAGATTGTTTCACTATTTTGTATGTTATGTTTTCTAATTAACCTTTCTAGTGCAATGTTGAAATCAAGCATGCCAGCGAATCACCTTGCCCCAATATCTTCGTAATATTTATAGATTCTGATATTTCTATATGCTATCTAGATGGTGGAAGCCCGTTAAATCTCGTTGAGAGATGCTAATTTAGCTTGAGGTTCTTTTACGAGCCTGAAAATCTTCAGAATCGGGACTCTCGTATTAAAGACCCTCCCGGAGGGTCTGTCTCTTGGATTTTGTCATCCATCGACCCCGACCGGGTTTGAACCCGCGATTTTCGGGACTAGAGGCAAGGAACATAATCATTAGACCACTTTAGCCGACTCCCTGAACCATAGTTAATATAAAAATAGAAATGTAGTAAAATATGAGTTAACGATTTCTACCAAATTTAAATGCTTATTTTCGTAAAATGTTATTTTCAATCTTTTATCCAAATATTACTGGAAATATTTTATCAAATTCACATGACATACAGGCTACATAACGCGCTGTATTGCGTATGACAAGATACAGTAGAACTACATTTTAGATTATTGCATCATTATTTTAAATAATTGCATTAGGCGTAATATTGTTTTCATAATTATCTATCCTTTCCTGGCTCTTTCATCATTACTAATTTGTATATTTTGCTATGATCTAATTATTTTATTAAAAGAGTGGGAAAGTTATGTGCCCTAGCTATTTTTACCCCAATAAACAATCATCCAAGGCTTTTGGAACGGGTAATTGTTATTTAACTGCTTTAATTCAATTCCAGCGAATACTCTACTATTTAGCCGGTTTTAACAAAACATTGTAAATGCTTTAATTTGAGAAATGCAATAATTTTGAATACATAAGAGAAACAATCACTCCTAGGTTTGTTATAAATTAATTTTACCATCACTATGCTAAACCCAAAACTCAAATAAGCTTTTATACAGCCACTATTATAATGTACCCTACTAAACAAAACATTATTTAATTACAATGATGATATTATTCACAAACACGAAGAGATTAAAATTATGTTTAGCCGAAAAAAAATGCTAAATTATGCCACTCCTCTTTAAATAACACAATTATGTCTAAATTGAAATAGGGACATTACAGACTAGCTCACACATTTGCTTAAATATAGTGCAGTATGAAACATTCATAGTGGCGTTCTGGAAAATTACATTACATTATTTAAAGAAAATTGTATGCAACATAAAAATGTACTTAAAAAAATATTTTATATGATTTTTCTAATATAAAGGTAAAGTGGTCCCACTACAGGCCTCAGAAGGCCGTTGGAGTGCCAGGAGTTTAAGATTCCCACCTTTTTTTAGGCAATCGACATGAGATGTCAGCCGGTTGTTAGCCCTGCGTGACGACCGATTTTACCCCTAGAACTAGCGACAGTACTCATTTCCGTTAGAGGCTGAGACGACCTCAAGGTCATGATATTGTCTGAAGGTTTGGGTCAGTTTAAAAATCTTGACCCCAGAGTTGAACCCCCGACCTTCCGACTTGTAGAGTATTGCCTTGACCAACTACCCTACGACGGATTTTTTCTAATATAAGACGGAACAAATAGGTCTATGAGATATTCCTTCACTATATCATCATCATCATCCGGTATTATGGCAGCTGCCGCCGACTTCCGGAAACCAAACGCCATTCCTCTCTGTCCATCCATTGATCTTCCTCCATTCCTCTGATATTCATAGCTGCTTGGACCCCTTCTATCCAAGTTTTCTTCGGTCTTCTTCCCTTCCTCCTTTCCATTGAGATCCATTCCATAACAATTTTTGGCAATCTTTGTTCTGGCATTCTTTTGACATGACCATACCTGCAATCTTTTCTTTTCTATAATGTCTAGGATGTCTAGGATGTCCGGCTCCTCTTGTACACCCATAATTTCCCTTATTTCTTTATTTCGTATTCTATTCATTCCAGATTTTCCAGCTGATCTTATTAAAACATCCATTTCTGTACTTAAAATTCTTTTAATTTCCCTGGTTAATCTGCCAGACTTCAGCACCATATGTTAAAATGCTCTGAATTATGGTTTGATATATTTGTAATTTTCTATTTTTTGTAATATTTTTGCTCCACCAAACAGAGTTTAAAGCATTTATTGCTTGTTTTGTTTGTGCGATTCTATTTTTAATTTCCACTGTGTTATCGCCTGAATGGTCTAATTTTGTTCCTAAATAAGTGCATTCAATACTAGGTTTTAGTTCTTTTCCATTGTTGAAATTTATATTGTCCATTTCTTCTCCTATACACAGGTATTGGAGATAAAAAATGCAAAAAATATAAATATATTAGAAGATATTCAAGGAGCGTCAATGATGATTTAAAATAAAGGTTATTTGTATTGAATTCATATTTATACATATTTCAGCATATGTCACAACACAGCTGTGAATTTTAATTGTAGTGTTTGCCATATATTTATGTAGATCACTGATCACGAAACGGTGATAATGATAAAATCAATCATGACAATAAAATTCCGACTTGGAATTTCTTTTTACAACTGAGGGAACCAGGAAAATATGAGATTGGACATCATCGAATTTTAACTCGAGATTTTCTAATTAGGCGTCTCAAATGCTATCATCAAAGCCAGCGGTTCCCAAATATGTTTGATCACCGATGCATTTGAACATAAAAACAAATTCACAGATCCTCAAATCTCTCTTTCTCTATATTAATTTAACATTTCCTTTTATAATTAGCCTAGTATTACATGTCCCAGGAAACTAGGGCTTTACCAGGAACACAACTGGTGGGAGGGGATCTTTAAACTCTAGATCACATGCAAATTGTTTTGACCATATAAGGACATATAGTGTCACTCTGGATAAGTGATCAGCTCAATGCTAGGGCTACCTCCAAGATAATACTAACATATAATATTCATCCTAAAGAAATCGAATATCATACGATTATGATTATAATAGCCAAATGGCGTTCGGAGTTTATTTGAACCTTTAAATTTTCCGACATTTATCTTACAGTTAAGGAAACGAAAATAGCGTCTCTCAGGAATCTTGTCCGGATCGGAGATCGAACCCCGACCTGCTCTTACGACGTTACCCCGAGGCCGCAGCAGTGTGCACAGATCCTCAAATGAATTCTATTATAATAAACCTCCACATTTCATTATACAGAGTGACTTTTAATTACACCAACAAACTGCAGGGACCGATTCCTGACTGGAAATGAAGGAAACAATATCCTATGAATATTTTATTGTATTGTAAGCCTATATTTTCCCTTTACAGAAATTTAGGCGCTCTCCCCCTACAGGGAAGAATTTTAACCATACTAATTTAGTTACACTTGTTTTCGTATAGATGTCATTTGAGTGGTCCGTGGTCAACGTTCCGCCTCATACTGACATCTAGGAAACCAAGGTAGTACTAGGACGGGAAAATTCGGTAAATTTCGCTTAGAGGCCTTTTTATTCAGGCTTAAGGATCTTTTACGAGCCTGAAAATCTTCAGACTCGGGACCCACGACTTAAAGTCCCTCCCGGAGGACTTGTTCCTTGGATATTTCCGTCCTAAAAAAAATCCATCGACCACGGCCGGGTTTGAACCCGCGACCCTCGGGACCAGAGGCAAGGAGCATAACCACTAGTCTACCGCGGCCGATACCTATGAATAAGTGTCCATCAATGAATCGTTGCCACGGTAGATGGCACTGACGAATGACACTATTCTCTCGTCCCTGATGCATGGCCTGCTAGATAACTGGACATAAATCCCCTCAATTTTTACTTCTGGGGGCATCTGAAAAGCGTTCTGTATGATGAACCAGTTCCTGAAGTGCAAACCCTTCACGAGCGTGTCCACGTTGCCTCTGATGCTAATCGGAGAGAGGCCTGAACATGCGAAAAAATGAGACAACTATGATACGACGTTTGAACGCATGCATTGCATCCCATGGAGGCTACTTTAACATCTGTTATGTCGTGAATGCTATTATGATATGTAATGTATGCCGGGACGATCTGTTGTCGTTGCACGCACATCGTTCATTTCCGGACACATGTTTATAGAACTTTTTTCCTTCACTTACAGTCAGGAATCAATCCCTGAAATTTGTCGGTGTAATTACCGTTCGCCCTGTACAACATGGGCAGTAAATATCTACATTTACCTAAGTGTTATTTCTCCAAAATAGTCTCCATACGGTACGTTATGTACTATTAACGTCAAATAAAACGGCAGTATTAATATATAATTTATTTAAACAATGCACGATCTCTATGGATTCCTGGTGTTCTTTCGAACATACTTTGGAAATCACAGTCCAAGCGAAATCTTGTTAAAATTGTTATTTTTTATTTTAAATATTCACTTACGCTTTAAATGCTAGACCTAGAAGTCATCATACTGTAACTTTATCACTAGAAACGTGAATAATAGGCTGGAATCTTTGGTCCTCTCACGACATAGGACAGATATTAATATACGAAGCATACACATTTATTTGATGAAATTACGAACATATTATAAATAAAAAATGATGAATCAACAATTCATTTTAGTAGTGGACATTAAATACTCTTTTTCTTTCTTTTAATATTTTGACTAGTAGTAATAGATCCACTAACATTGCGTTGTATGTTTCAAAATATATCCCTAAAATAAATGGTCATTCAGACAATTTTTCAACTTGTAAGATTTATGATTCCTTGAAGTTTCTTGGAAAAATACCATAAAATCATTTAGCAAGGCCCTATGGCCTTCAATTTGTCTGAAGATACCAATTTACAAGCAAGGGAATGACAGGTATAAATTGGGATACAAGTCTCTAGGTTTCTTTTCTACCCAGTTCAGAATAAGTTCGTATTTTTTGTGAAGGCAGTTAAAAGTAAAGTAACATATTACTAAGTGATTTTACATTGAAATTTCAAATAACATAATGTTATCAAATATTGTCATAGAAGAAAGATACAACTCATTTGCTCAATCGAACCCGCAGGTTCATGGCCGTGCAGACATAAGCTCTCCACAGATCCTTATCCTGGGCGAATGTTTTCCAATCATCCCCTATATAATCTACTTCCCTCAAATCATAGTTAATACTAATCTACCGACCCATTATTGGTCTACCAAATCGGCGTTTCTCCACTGGTTTTCCTACAAGAAGCTTCCAGGTCCCTCTTGCATTCTTCATTCGTGCCACATGTCCTATCCATCACAGTCTAAGAGACTTAACTGTTCTTATTATATCCTGTTTCCTATAAAGATCTTTTGAACTCTTCTACATTCGCCGGTCTATTGAGCTCTCTTGGGCACAAAAAAATTCTAAGAACTTTATTTTCAAATACTCTTAATATTTTCTCCTCCCTTAAGTAAGAATACTTGTTCCCATCCATATAACACAACTAGGAGAATAATAGTTTAATATACTTCCAGTTTTACGTTTCTTGAGATATGTTGGGACAACTAGAGTCCCTGTATTGCATAATTCAACGCATTTCCAGAATTGAGTCTAAAAATATACTTAAAATTAAAAAAAAAACTCAAAGCGCGACAGGCCTAGAAGGTCCTTGGCCTACCAGCCGACTGCTGGTCTCACATCCACATGTGTTAATCACAGAGGTAGACGATTATCTAGCCAATGTATGGGTCAGCATGTCGGATCCCCCAGCCGGAGCTTCTCAACTAGGAGCTACTATTTATAGAAGCTACCCAAATACCTCTTGCTGCTGGGTGGGCACCGGTCTCATACTAGCCTAAATTCCATGAAAAAATTTCTTCCCCGTGGAGACTCGAACCAGCGCAAATCCCGTAATCCGCCAAGGCATATTGCATTAATCACTCGGCTACGGCGCTCAAGTCCCATATACGGTACTGGCAAAAATTCCATTAGAAATATTGTCCTCCACAATAAGGAATGGGATCGACCCGCAATCTGTACCTCCAAGGGGGTACATCTTAGAAACATTCAGTTATGGCATAAACGTCCACTTCAAATTGTTATCATTTGTCGCTATATGTGATAATATAGGATTTTTAACTAGAAATTCGAATAATTAAGGTCATAATCAGTCCCGCGCCGTAGCCGAGTGGTTAAGGCAAGAAGCCTTGGCACAGAGCTACGGCACTTGCGCTGGTTCGAGTCTCCATGGGGGAAGAAATTTTCTCATGGTATTTCGGCCAGTATGGAACCGGTGCCTACCCAGCATCGTGAGGCATTTGGGTAGCTACAATAAGTAGCAGCTTCAGGTTGACCACATGTCACCCCTACACTGGCTGATGATCATCTACCTCTGTGATTGACACATGTGGATGTGAGGCCACAAGCCGGATGGTAGGCTACGGGCCTTCTAGGCCTGTCGCGCCAGGAGTAAGGTAATAATCATAAACTAAAGCTAATAATTTTCTAGAGATTTACAAAAAAAGTAATCTTAACAGAGTACACAATATTTCAAAGAGAGGAAAGTCACATTTTCTACTATTTTTGTAATGTGACAATTGTGTAATGACGTAAATGCACTGCTACTAAAACAATTTGTCTAACCATAATGCAGTGCATTGTATTTAAGCAGAATTCTAACGAATAGAGATACAAAGAGTTATCATTATAAAGATCTGTGACTCCTGGATGTGCAGACGTGCCCGCTGTGATTCCAGACAAAGTGACAACCCGCTCTGCATGTCTAGCCGTCTGGTTTCACAGGTCATGTGCATATTGCATCTCGATGGACGTTGCAACTACTGACCTCTGCATTTTGTTACTATTTTTATTTTCTTATAGTACATTGTTAGTTTTTCCAAAGTACAACACTTTTTTTTAACTCGCCTGTGTCTTGAGACCGTCTACGGTTTAACGATTAGCCTATCTGATTGGCATCTCATAAGTTCGGTTTTGATTATCGCTATACCTGAAAAATTATATTTCAAAGTAAGATACTGATTGTGAAACGGAAGGAGTCATTCAACACCTTCTTACAGTTCTTCTCTAACAATAACTGCTCTTAAAATTAATACCACAAAAAACAAATACATTCATATTTCAAAACATTCTACTGGCAAACATTATTTGAAAATATATAAAAGGAAATTTGAAAAAAAAATTGAAGAATTCAAGCAATCGGGCAGTATTTTTAATAAAAAAATCCACGGAAAATAACATTTAAACCGATTAGCCAGTGCCAATAAAAGTTACCACAGTCTGAGTAAAGTTTTAAATAGAACAACAAAGCTTAACTTCTACAAAACTATATTTTTATCAGCATTGTTATGTAAACGACGCCTGAGCCTTCACAAAAAATCAGAAAGATATTGTCTTACTCTTGAAAATAAAATTTTACGAAACATGTTTGGTGCTGTTAAAGAAAATGAGGGATGGAGAATAAGAAAGAACAAGGAGTACATTAAAAAATATGTTATCAAGAGCCGGATGTGAGGAGCAGAAAACCACGGTGGCTTTGAAGCACGTCATAATACGTCAAAAGAACACAAGACTAACAAAAAGAACCATGGATACTTATCAACGAGATAAAATATGAAGAAATAAGAAGACAGCCGAATATTCAGGCAATGGATAAATGGGTGTAAAAAAAAAGAAAATTTGATTCAAATCAATATATATCCCGCAATATACCAGAGAGAATTGTATGCATAACAAGAGATAAGTTACCAGAGCATGGGAAAAGGACAACTCTAAGACCAAAAATGAGATGGAGGGACTCTTAATTATAGATGGAACAGGCCATGGACCTAAAGAATAGAGAAGAAGAAGAAGAAGAAATAAAAGACCACTGGGAAGAACAAAAACGTTGGAAAGACTAGGTGATCTCACACGGGTAGATCATTTGAAAGAAGCAGACAACAGGTAATTCTGGAGGACCTTTGTGAATGACACAAAAAGCCGAATTTGGTTAGAAGTAGCCTAAAGCTGACTGATAAGATAATTCTCACGATCCACTCAACTTCATGATGATAGCTGATTGGCTTACTTTATATGAGAAGTAATTAAATATGGCTAAGAAAACTGAATCTAAAAATGAATGACAGCATCACTATAACTACGTAACTGCCAGTACTGCCATTTATAAACCAGTGAAAAGAAGAACTTCAGTGGTCTCGTATCTTCGAAGCTGTCATGTAAAGGATTTACTATTTGTTTATTATGGTACCAATACAAGACTCTTTACAATAAATGTCATTTAATTAATTTCTTCCACTTTCTTTTTCAAAGAAACTCCCTCTCCAATGATGTATCAGCAACCTCCTGCTATAACGCCAGATAAGTTGTTGCCAGTCTGTTTCTTTATGCCTTTACTTACTTACTCACTGGCACTATCGAACCCGTAGGTTCATGGCCGCACGGACATAAGCTCTCCATACATCCCTATCCTGAGCTAATGCTTTTCAATCATTCCCTGTATAATCTACTTCCCTCAAATCATAGTTAATATCATTCTCCCACCTCATTCTTGGGCGTTTACCCTCTGGCTTTCCTACAAGAAGCTTCCATGCAAGTCTTTCATTCCCCATACGTGCAACATGTCCTGCCCATCGCAGTTTACGAGACTTGACTGTTCTTATTATATCTGGCCTCCTATAAAGGCCATGCAGTTCATTGTTATGTAGTATTCTCCATTCACCTGTCCATCTCTCTTTGGTCCAAACATTTTCCTAAGTAGGCCTACTTTATTCTCAAATAGTTGTAATCTCCTTTCCTCCCTTAAAGTAAGAGTCCATGTTTCGCACCCATATAATATAACTGGTAGAATAATAGTTTTATATATTTTCAGTTTAACGTTTTTTGAAAGGAGTTGGGACATCAAGAGTCTCTGCAATGCATAATAGCACGCATTTCCAGAATTGAGCCTATGTTTAATTTCATTGTGCATCTCATTCCTATATTTGATTATTGTTCCTAGGTATTTGAATTCAGCCACTTCCTCAAAATTTCCCTCATTTGTCATTAGCTGTCGATCTCCATTACATAATGAATTTCTACGTGTGACCATATATTTAGTTTTATTTATATTTGCTTCCAGTACTAATTTCTTAGTGTTACTCAATAGTGTGTGCGTGTTGTCCTTTAGTATCTCCTCGCTATCGGCAAATAACACTACATCATCAGCATAAACTAACAGCTTATTAATACCATTGAGTTGTAAGCCTTCCTCATTCTCTAAAGATTTAATGGCATGCTCTAGTACAAAATTAAATAGTAGAGGAGATGGTGCAGCTCCTTTTTATGCCTGTGTATTCAATGT